>CM069914.1:50250098-50363987 GCA_036172215.1 Camellia granthamiana
TTTTTTTTTTTTTTTTGGTAGTTGATCTGTTGTTAATGATTTTATTGATGATGTTGATGTTGAAAATGTATGTGTGTCTCTATGTTGTTGTTGATCTGTTTGATGATGTTGATGATTTTGTGTATGTGTCTCTACATGTGTGATGTTGTTTGTTGATGATGTTGAAACAAATTTAGGTCAGGGAATTTTCTGGATCAAGGAAACCCGATCCCCATTTGGGGGGCGGGGGCGGGGACGGGGATGGTGATAGGTTTCCCGTTGGGGATCAGGGCCGAGGACGGGGAAATTTTCACCATCGGGGATCGAGGAAAGGGAGTGTGATCCCCGACCCCACCTCGCCCCGTTGCCATTCCTATCCACAAGTTCTCACTCTCATGTAACACCCCAAATTTCTAGCCCAAATGATAATACAAAAATCATGGCTCTTTCAAGAAAAATCGAATATAAATCTCCAAACTTACATTACATGATACAATAGGTCTTCATGCAACAATACATTAATCCAACAACAAGTAAATAAACAAATAAATACCCCTAAGGGTTTACAAGTTTCCAAGGCTTGAGCTTGGTTACACAAAACGGTTATTTAAACCCGCACAAACACAGCCATTGGCTTACACACAGTCACAGCAAAATGAGAGTCTCATACTCTCAACACACATTTCTTCGCCTTTAGTTAGGCGGCATCATCACATCTTTTCCTGCAAAAAATCCCGTAAGGTGAGCATAATGCCCAGTAGGAAATCCTTAACAAAGTATATACATTTTATACAAGTCTCAAGAGATGAAATGCACATGCCATGCTACGCCCCTTTTTGAAGATAAATCACATTTTCATATTTTGAAAACCATCATGCTCAATGATGTCATGTAATTTCAATTGTTCAAAATTTAACAGTTTATTTCAAGGGTGGTAAATACAACTCTAGTAATCCCTAGGTCGGTGTCTGTAAGTAGACTATACAAGTACTATCAAATTATCATTTTTACCGGCATTAACCGGAAGACTCGACACCTATCCGTACGGGTTTTCGGTCTTTCACCCCGGACTCTCAGGCCAACTTATTTAATATCATCTACACCACCTATCAAGACTTACCAACGTATTTATCCCGAAACCATTTCATGAAAACTTGTTTCTCAACATTCTATGAAAACTTGTTTCTCAACATTCTTTTCTCAATGCAAGTTTTCAAATCAACTTTCAAAGTTTAATGTAATCAAATGAATTGTTATGCCAATAACACAAGATGAATATAAATACTTTTATTCGAATTCATCATCCAAGGAATAACACAATTCCCTCTTCTCAAGTATCCTCAACAATTAGTCATTTCAAGACTATTTCAACGTTTTGAATAATTTCCAAAATGAACAACAATTCTCATATTCCTTGAAATTCATCATTTATATAAATATAAATAAGAAAATTTTCAAACATCCATTTATTTTGACACACAAAATAAATACAACAATATCATTCATGGATTTTCAGTCTCTTTTAAAAAAATTCCCAAATTATAGGTTTTCTCACCAAAACTATACAACTCAAATCCTTTGAAAGAAAACTTTCCAAAATTATCTTTTCTTCAATTAACGAAGATCAAAACCCATAAGATCATTTTAAAAGAACAAGAGATAAACCCACTTTCAAAATCGCTCAACTTCTTGAATCAACAATCAATTTTCAAAGCTATCGAAAGATGATTTCGAAAATCATATCGATCTTGCAAAAATATATATATAACTCTAAGAAAATCCCTACCTTAAGTTTTGAAGAAGAAATGAGATGAAACCCCCAAAATCAATGGTGTCGAAACTCGATCTTCACCGCACACAATGAAACCCTTGAGAAGTTAACCAACTTTGATGAAGAACTTATGGCAGAACTCTAATGGATCTTGAGAAATCAAGGTTTTGATCCAATTTGGTGTAGGGAAATGTAGAGAAAAGGGAGAGGAAAGGGTTTTTAGAGAGAGAGATATACAAAAGTGATCTGAAATATTAGATTCACGAACTGATATAACATGGTCCACTCGAGCGTGGAAAGCCCCGCTTGAGTGTCAAATACACTTTCCCAGTACTTTTGCAGACAGGTCAAACTTCTGGAACCAAGCATTCTGTGCTTGAGCGCATAAACGGCCACTCGAGCGAACAAGCAACTTCTAATGCATTTTGTATTTTTGCTTCGGGGGCACTGCCCCTTAACCCCGCCAGGGTGCTACCCTAGAACTCGCCAAGCAGCGCTGCCCCCTAGACCCCTGCGAATTGACTAGGTAGCTCGATCCCCGCCAGGGCGCCGCCCTTGGACCCGCCAAGGGGCGTTACCCCTTGGACCCCCGCGAGCTGACTGTGCAGCTCGATCCTCGACATACTCAGCGAAGTGGCAAAATTGGGATCGCTACACTCAAGAGCTGAGATTTGAGCTCAAGAACCTTAGCAAGAAGAGATAATTTTTTGGTTTAGGAAGTGTAGAGAGAGTGTGTAGGTTACAAGATAGAGAGAGTGTGTTATACAAGTTTTGGAGTTTAAGGAATTTTTTCTAACCTTAAAAACATGAGGGAAGGTCAAGTATATATAGAAACATAGGTTAATACCTCGGAAATATCCATATAGAGATAGCTGGTGTAGTGCATGCACCTGTGGGGGACAGCTGGCAAAAATATCTGCGTTTTATATAAGTGGCCAACAGGCCACTAAAAGGGGGAGGTAGGCCACTAGTGGTCGGCCAGACAAAAATCTATTTTGAAGCTCGATTTCAAACGGGCATATCTCCTTCATCAGGACTCAGTTTTAGTTCATTCTTGAGTCTAAATTGAAGCCCCAAAAATCTAATTTCCAATGGTGGTGGCCTCACATCTAAATTATAAGTATGAAAAGAGATATACTTATTTTAGTGAAGGCTGCTCATTTCTATCCTAACGGATTGATGCCCAACTTCTTCCCCAACTAGTTGTCTTCCCTCCCTTCCTATTTTCTTTGACTCTAAACCTCTAAATAAGATGCTTTAAAGATTTTTTCAAAGAATTTACCTCCCTTTCATTTATTTCCACTTTGTCCTTACTCGGTTTACCGAAAAGTGTAACATTTTAAACGAAATGTGAGCCTCGGAACATTGTAGAAATATTTGGAAAAATAGTTTGAAAAAAAAGAAGAGGGTTTTAAGGTCTAAAATAGTTTTGGTCTAAAATGGGGTGTAAGGTTGGGATTCAGAAGCTCTTTTTCCTGAAGAAATCTGACGTTTGTACAACATAAATTTCATCATCGAGTGATCAACCTGAGGCGCTCAAGTCTTAAGGGTGGTCAAAAATGGGGTGTCTACACAAGTTATATGTCAATCATTCTCTACCTTATGCAAAATGTATTCGTAAATGGTATGTAAAACTTGCATGTTCTTCTCCACTAACATACAACAATCTATTCATGATATTTATTATGTGAAAAAATCCTTACTGAGGGTTCCTCTCTCTAGAGTTGAGAGCTTCTCTCTCTAGAGATTTTTTATGGCTTTTCACAACCATGGAAATGGAGCTGTTTCCCATCTCCTTCCCTAAGAACCCTAATGCCTCCCCCTGGGCTATATTGGATTTTTGTTTTTTTTAGGAGATTTGTGTTTTTGAGATATCTCTTCTATGCTATAGAGTCTAATCTGTTGGGTTATATCCCTTCTCTTGCTTCAAGATTTACTTCTACATGATGGATGGGGTGTTTTCTGCTGTTCTCCATTTTTTGTGTGCAAGCTTTCATGGTGAGAACTAAGAACCCACTTTGGTTATCCATATTTGCTATGAAATTTCCTTTCCCTCTCTAGATTCTTGTTTGTGTATGCAAAATCTTGTGGTGGTTTTTGTTGATGGGTAAATTTTCGTGTGTTTTTCTGAAAATCCTTGATTTGCCATTAAGAGTGATATAAAAAAATCCTTGCATTTGTGGGCTCCCATAAGATGTTTATATATGTTGGAGATAGTATTTTTTGTTCCAGCACAGCCAGAGTTTTGGCCGACCGATCTTCATGTGTGCCTGTCATTGCTGCTGTTGAATTACTGAAGAGTTACTGTAGTGTTGTTGCTGCTGTTGGTTTGTTCAAATCCATGCTGTGTTTGTTCCAAAACCCATGGATGGTTTTGTTTTAAACCATGGGCTGGGTTTGGTGAAAACCATGAGCTGATTTGCCTCAAACCATGGGCTGGTTTGAAAGCCTTGGCTGGTTTTCTTGTCCTAATAATATTAATTGGACAAAACTTTATTTAAAATTTATTTTTTCAATGTGTTGTATTGTTTTAGCCTAGCTCTCTGAACTTATTTAAATCTGTTTAGTAGATTATGTTGTGAGTTAGTAGTTCGGATTGTTTCTTTTCGTTCTGTTTAGTAGATTATGTTGTGAGTTAGTAGTTCAGATTGTTTCCTTTCGTGAAGGGTGTGTTGCCTTTTAGGCATGTAACTTCATTGTAACATCTAATTTTTTGGTATAAAATATATGAGTTACAAAAAAATAAAATGTTTATTGCGGAAGAACGTGCACGAAAAAGTGGCCTCTTGGAATCGGAGGAATGGACAGTGCTGGCCCTGGGCATGGGCCAATAAGGCCATGGACTAGGGGCCCTCAAAATAGACCCAAAAAAGGAGCCCCCTTCTATTCTGATTTAGTGTAATATATTAGGTATGTTTTGAATTTAAAAAAAAAACTAAAGAAGGCCCAAGCTAATTTAAAATAAATTGATCCATTAAAAAATTGAAAGGCCAATTCAAAAAAATTAACATTGTTATCCATTGAAAATAGACCCAAAAAAAGGGTCCCTCCTATTATAGTTTATTGTAATATATTATGTATATTTTAAATCCAAAAAAAAATTAAGGAAGACCCAAACTAACTTAAAATAAATTGACCCATTAAAAAATTAAAAGGCCCATTTAAAAAATTAGGATTGTTATCCATTGAAAATGATTTTGCAAAAAAAACTAGATTAAGCAAGTACGATTGATTTATTTGTTTCTAAAAAGGCAAGAAGAGCGAGGATCAAACGACATTTATTAATTGTTCTAATGTAATAATAATTTTTTGTGATTTTGACACAATTTTTTTGTCTTTTATCTTCATTTTTTTTTTTCATTCAATGAAAAAAAAAATGTGAGGGGCCTCAAAAATTTATTAGTTGATTATTGACTTTGGGCCCCGAAAATCTTAGGACCGAGCCTGGAAATGGATTCTCAATTTCACTGCCATTATTAATATCAAATGCTAAAAGAATTTAAATACGAAATTTTGCACCTATGCCTCATGTAAGATTTTTTAATCTTTAACAATAAAAATTATAAAAAAATATTGATATATAATATATTCAATGTTTAATTAATTTAAAATTGTGTGCAGGTCCAACATTTTTGTATTCTTGGATTTATTGAAGAAATAAATATTGATAATTTGTGGGTTGATTTATGCAAGACTTGTAATGTGAAGGTTGAAGATTATTATGGTCAAAATATTTTTCATCATTGCAAACGTCATGTTGAAACTATAATGAGGTATTTATCTTTTGATTAATAATCAAAAGAATATAATATAATAATATTAATTTTTCTTTTTATTGTTTATTTAAAAAAAAGGGTATGATGTGAATATGGTGGTAAAAGACTCAACCAGTGCATCACAAAAATACCAACGCACAAGATAAATGATGTCTTGTGGATATCGAGTATAGCTTCAACCTGCAGATAAAACATACAGCAAAGATGAATGAGGGAATGTATGCTGACTAGTGGATTGATAGAATATGCTGACAAAAGATGCATGATAAACAAGTGAAGTCAACAGTCCAATTTTTATCTAAACTGCTTTGTGCCTGTATTTTTAAAATCTATCAATAACTTTAAATTTTTAAAATAAAACTTTTGAGTTTAAACTCAAATTTAAGTGTAGTAGCAATGTAGCATATTAATATTCATTAAATCATAACCTCATAATATCTTGTCTGAGGAACCTAATTATAGCCTAAAAGCCAAGCTGAAATGAGTTTTAATCATTATAATGGAAGATATAAAAATTCTCACATTCGATAAAATGATGCAACCACGTTTTTCCTGAATCACACAAATTGAGTTATTGATTATTTCTCCTCACAAAACCTATAAGCCTAATATGTAATAACCCTCACACTGTCTTAGCCATACTCATGCATTTATATGATTTTGCTTTGTTAAGCTTGCATGTTCAATCTTGACTTGCCTTGCATTCTTGACTTGTCTGGCATAGGTGTTGATTGATACTGTATTTCTTGGTGTGTGAATGTTTAGCCGAGGTCACCTTGAGACTAGTTCACCTTTGAACCTTAGTGTTGCGAATCATGTTGGAACCACTTGGTTGACCTTCACCTTCACCCCGGCATTCTAGCCGAGATGTCGCCACTTAGCCAAGGTATTTCATACTAGTGACCTTTGTTTCCGGGATGGTATGACATAGGCCAAGATGTGGCACACCCTGGCCAAGGTGTGGCACAGCTTAGTCAATTGTCGTCCTCCCTAGCCGATGTCCTTGTTATCCTGTGTGCCGAAGTCCTGTCTTTGGCCGATGTTATCCCTTGCCGAGGTTTTGTTGTTAGCCGATGTCATTACTCGCCGGAGTGTTTCACTGGGTAGCTTGTTAGATACGCTTTGTCATAGACTTGTCTTGTCAGTCAGTCACCTTTTTGAGCAGAGCCAACCAACCATTGCCACGTGTCCGAGCTGAAGGTTAAGTCAGCCGACAGACTTAGAACCAAATCATTTTGTCTCAAAGCCCTTGTTTTAGAGAGAGAAGCTCTAGGAGAAGAAGGAGGAGTTCTAGAGTGAGAAGTGGATTAGCAAGCTTGATTCTTAGAGTTCCAACCGTTAGATTCTTGATTTGAGGTTAGAATCTTGATTTGCTCTTGTCATTCTCATTGATCATCTGGTTACATTGCATGATTGAGTTTGGTTTGTATGTCATGCATGGATTTAAAGTTGGTTTTAGAAAGAAAATAAGATATTCATGAGTACTTGAGGAAAAGCCTTGATTTGATCCGGAAGCTTGCATTGAAATCTATGTTTTTGTGTTTGTTTCATCAAGATCTTCTTGTATGGGTACCCAGGTCCATGTTTTTAAACTCATGGCGTGAAATCTCAGATTTTATAAACGTAAGTTATGATCCTTGCATTCATTCCTTCATAATCTTCATGTTTATGTTCTTGATGTTCTTGAGCAGAGGGAAACCCAGATTTTCCCCGACCTCATTTGTTCTTGAATGTGGCCCTCGGGACCACACCTCGGCGAGAGAGTGTGGGACCTCGGCCAAGACCTGGTTAGGTGCCCAGCATGATTTCCAAAGTAAGAAACAGTGTTTGATATGACTTGACTAAGTTTTGGGCGTTAGCCGAGATCATTTGCATGCAAAAGAACCTTGTTTAAAAGTGTATTCAATAGACTTGCCATGTGATTATAGGACTTGGACTTGCCTTGACCCCGACGTCCGAAGAACTATGTGAGTGGCATTCTTAATAAAGCTATGTTGCAATGTTTTGATAAAAGTCTTGTTTTGCCTTGTTTGAAAAGTATTTGTAAGCATGAATGATTAACCCTATTTTGTATGCTAAGTATTATTTTTGTTCGATGACAAATCTTGGAAAGTCCTTACGTGCTGGAGGACTCTAAGCATTTGCAGCACACTCTTGATAGTCCGTATGTGCCAGGGGACTTTAAGTATTTGTGGCACCAGTCCGTACGTGCTAGGGGACTATAAGCGTTTGTAGCACAAGTTTGGAAGTCCATACGTGCTAGGGGACTATAAGCATTTGTAGCACAAGCCCTTAGTGTCGAGGACTATAATGCAACGACACTCTTGTTTACAGATCTCTTGTCTTGCCACTGACGGTTTTACCGCGTGGGTTTGTTCGTCCGAATTGTTATCTCTTGTATTATATTGGTGCTAGTAAGCATCCCTTGAAACTTGAAAGATTTGATAAATGGACTTGTTGTACTCCTTGTATTGTTTTGTTAAAAGACCTCGGATATCATTCATGTAAACCCTTTATTGTTTATGCCATTCACTGAGTATCCAAGCTCACCCTCTCTATATATATATATGTAGGTGATGAGCAGGGCGGCGACGCCTAGATGTGTTTGCCGAGGTGTTTTGCCGACGTGTTTTTGATTCGCATTTTGTGAACATCTTGAAGATCATGCTTCTTAGTTCTTTCATTGTATTTTGTATTTGAAGGCCGAGAAGCCTTTTTGTCAAGATGTAATTCATGTACTCTACTTTATTATATTGAAGCCATCTAAAGATGTATGTTATTTCATCCAACTTAAGCACTGCTCTTATGGACCACTTGTATGTTAATTTATTGCTTCCGCATTTGTAAGCCCCATATGTTTACTCTGATTTGTGTGTGAATTCTGGTAAGAGGCCTTTGGTAATCTCGGATTACTGGCCATCTCGGCGCCGACCTTCTAGGGGCGAGCTGGGGCCGTGACATAATAGCATGGGAAATCCATAAAAATTAAATGAAAACAGAATAGTTTTTTTATAATATAGTTCAAGTAGGAGTGGAAACCGAAGAATACCCCAAAATAAACACCAAATCATTATAGTGAACCCAAAAAAACGTAAATAGATGAAAACAAGAAAAATGAAAGAAAGATATTTAGTTCCCCAAAAATTCAAACTCTTACTTTGTTTTGTACACCTTTTAACTTTTCAAATATGACTTGAAAATAGAGAAGAAAAAGTGATCTATACCGCCCCAAAATTTACCAACTATTTTATAATTAAATCCATTAAATACTTTCCAACCATTACAATGAATACCATTAAAGAACAAGTCTTTTACCCAAAATAATATCTTTATTATTGTACTATTTCAAGTGAAATATATACATCATTGTTCATTAACACACATTCATGAATAATAACCATTCAGAGGGTACGAGGATACAAAAATAAAGCGCCATAATGGAATACACATTTTCGAGGATAGTCATTGATTACACAAAAATAGACATTCAGTCCCAAACCACAAATTAGTTTCGAAACTTCAACAAGTAACATCCAGGGAGCCTTCGTGCTCCAATCAAAACACATCCATTGCCAAGTCACTTCGGCGGAATCACACCATCATTTCCTAAATGTTGTTAGTTTGGGGTGAGCTATTACCCAGTATGAAATACTATTAACAAGATATATAAATAATCGAGATACATATAATCATGCCATGCACTTTTTACAAAATCTATATTTTCTCTTTAAAAAAAATAATAAAAATGTTCAATGCATAATTTCCATTCAAAGTCTCATTCACAACCATTGGGCGGTAAATATGCTATGACATCCCAAGTAAGTGTCACAAAACCATACTTATATACATAGATTTATATATAGAAAATACCCCACATTTGTCCGGCAATAAACTCAAGATAAGGCAGGACACCTTAACTCCCCGAGCGGGTACCAATGCAATACACAACCATTCCCCAAAATCTGACTCAACTACCCAGACTCATACGCTATTTACCCCCTTTCAACTTTTTCCAAAACGTCCACAAGATTGTAAGATCATAAGAGAAAATAATAATGCACAAGATGCATGAGTTTTCAATCCCAATTTCTCTAAGGTTTGTTCAATTCACAACAACATTTAATAATATCAACAACTAAAGGATTTTTCCAATCTCACAATTTCCACAATCTTAACATCTACCAATCTCAATACATATATCCAAGAAAGTTTAAAAACCTCGTATCTCAACACCATTGTCATAATCATTCACCAAATTTCAAGATTTAAGAGTTAATTTGTCCAAACCCAATATTAAATCAAATTTAAAAATTAGGATTTTTGAAAAAAAATTGAGGTTTTCCATTCTTTTGCACTTAAAAAGTTAATTCATATCATCAATAACAATAATCAACTATAATATATGATGGTTTTTCCAAAACATGGAGTATAAGCCACTTTTTATTCATCAAACCCATTTTAATTCACAAAAATCAACTCATACATAATTATATCTAGGAAAATACTATACATATACCCCAAATCATAGATATATCAAGTTAAAGGTACCCCTACCTGAAGGATTGAGGCAAGAAAATGAAAATCCAAAGAGAGTTTCGAAGAAATCGCAATCTAATCAACCAAAATATTGATCTTCATTTGTTCTTCACCTTTAATGCAAGATCTATAGTGGATTCTTGGTGAAAAATAGATGAAATCAAGGTATGGAGGTCTAGGGTTTTGGGGTATGGAGGAGGGAGGGAGAGAGAGAGAGAGAGAATAAAAAGTTTTGACCAAAAAGTGACTTTAAAGTGACTTACTTCGAACAAACCACTCGAGTGATCAAAAGTTCGTAAAAGTTCGTTTGAACAGACTTGCTTCTAACACAAGTACTCAAATTTAAAATAGGCATAACTCTCTTGTCTAGACTTCGTTTGGGTCGTTCTTGTGTTTAAATCGAAGCCCCAAAAAACAAGCTTTCCAATGGTTCTAGCCTTTTATTTAGATTCAAAGTGTGGAAAGAGAAAAAGGTAAAAGAGTGAAGAGTGCTCATAGGACAATTATCCGAGTTAATGTTTTTGGTTTAATCTTACTTACCATTATGATACCACCCCAATCAATACTCTAAAATGAATCAAAGAGGCTCCAAATACAATAATAAGAGTATCAAGAGCAATCCCACTAGTCCAAGGAATACGAAGTGTTAGATGATCAAAAAGGAAAAACAACTGACTTCAATAGAAGGAAAATTAGTATCCCAATAAAACATAGAAGGCCTAATTTTGTTTGCCGAGCTCTCACAAAACTTTTGTATAAGATGAATTGTATCGAAAGAACAAAGAAAATGAAAAACAAGAAACATATAAATTATACAAAATTAAACACTTCTACAAATGAGTAACATAGTTGAATTTTTTTTTTATAAAAACATTTTTTTTTTAAAAACAAAAATAAAGAACACAATCACTCTGTTTGGTTCCTCTTTTCTGGACTTAATTTTTTGAAAATTGCAGAGTTTTTGTTTGGTTATTCAGAAAATCTAAAAAAGTTTTCAAAATCTGTTTTTTGGATTCTTTTTTCAAAATCTCTGTTTGGTTCCTCTTTTATGTTTTGGTACATATATAGTATGTACATATATACATAAAACAAACATAGTGGTAGTTTTGATGTGACAATATATATATATTTTTTAATTGTTGAATACATCCTTTAGGCTGCCTCTCTCTCCACTTGTGGAGGGAAATTTTGTAACACTTTGTACTTTTGGGTTTAAAATTGATATGAGGTGTAATTGAATGTTGTTAAGGATTGATAGATATATATATATTGTTGTTGTCATGCCTTATTATTAGATTGGGGGTTGTTGCTTTGTTTTGATATTATTTTGAGAACGGATGCTATTTCTGGAATGAAATTCTCTAAGGGGGAGAGATTGTGACAGTCTGTCCAGGTGACCGCTTGAGCGCAAGAAGTGGCGCTCGAGCGTAGAATTGTTGCTTCTAGTGTCTTGTGTGTTTGCAAGCAGGTCGATCGAGTGCAGGAAGTGTCGTTCGAACGTAGCAAGTGAGATTGCCCTTGACATTTTTATTAGTGTATTTGGAGTCTCCTTGTTCCATTTTGGGATGTTGATCGAAGTGGTAACATAATGGTAAAGTAAGAGTGAACCAAGAATCTTGATTCGGATAATTTTCCTATGAACAGCAATCGCTCTTTTGCCCTTTTCTTTTTTCACACTTTGAATTTGGATGTAAGGCTAGAACTATTGGAAAGCTTGTTTCTGGGGTTTCGATTTGGACACAAGAATGACCTAAAATGGAGTTCGGATGAGAGAGTTATGCTCGTTTGAAGTTTTAGTATATGTGCTGGAATCAAGTGCGCTCAAGCGCATAAAATGGCGCTCGAGCGGACTGCGCGAATTTAACAACTTAAAAAGTGCTTTTCTAGATCATTCTCTCCACTTTTTTTTTCTCTCTTCCTTCCCCTCATCCTAAGTCCGAAAACCCTTGATTTCTTGACCCAAATAGCTTCCATTTTTCAAAGATTTGGGCAAAATCTCTTACCAAAAAGTGAAGAAGGCTTGGAGATCTTACTCTTTTACCAATTGAAGTTTGGATTTGCGAAGGATTCTTCTTGAAGCTTTGCTTTCTTGCTTGATTCTTAAGGTAGGGGTTTCTAGTTCTCCTTCAATACTCTCATTTATAGATAGATTTGTGGTATTTTCTTTATATGAACACAAAATTTATATTTTTAAGCATATTGTGGTAAATCATGAGATTGGGGGTTTAGGGTTTGAATATTGGGGTTTAATTGTTGGGTTATGATTATGGGCTTATGAAATTGGGTGTATAATTAATAGAAGAGTTAGAATAAAAATTGTTTAGGTGAAAAGCTTAATTTCTCTTAAAACCCTAGTTTGGTTTGTGAAAATAGAAGATGGTTTTGCTTAAATTGAAAGTAGTATTATGAAATTGGGGTGTTAAATTGTACATATATAAGTTTAATTGCATTTTGGAAGTGGTTGGAGATTTATATAAAAGTTGCGATTGAACTCTTATTGTTGATCTTTTAAATTTTGTTATAATATGAAACTAAATTTGGGTAAATAAATTTGTTAATGGTATGGATGATATGAGATTTGGGATAAAATGATGAAGTGAATATTTAAGAATTTTATTGTGTTATGTTGAATTGCATTGAGTTATGTTAAAATTGTGTTAAGTCTAGGTTGGGCTAAGATGAGTGTGAGTAATGATAAATGGGAGATTGTGAAATATGATGGTATTATATGAAGGAGTTGTATCAAAGAAATTAATGTTGGAGATTTAATTTATAACCTTGGGTAGTAATTGATAATCAATGTGTTGTAAAAATTGAATTTGAAAACTTGATAATAATATGGAAAAGTAAGGAAATAGTTTGAACCCAAGAGTTTTGAACCCCTTTAAAGATGAATCTTTATGCCTCTATGGATGTGTTGTTATATTTTTGTAACAAAAACAATGAATGATTTGATGGATAATGGATAAGGTGGTGGAACATATTGTGTACTTGTTATGTGAATAGAATTTTAATATACGGTGGATGTGTATTGAACTAATATGTTACAGAAATAATGGAAAATGTGTTGGCATTGCCCACTAATTATAATGATGGATTATGATGTTACCTTGGGGTCTGTTTCTCGTTGTATTTTGAACCGGCAAAGCGTGGCGCTTGAAATAGGTTCCACCTTCCTTCCGGAGTAGCGCCCGGTAAAGCGTGTGGTATGTTGAGGTTTCACGTTCCTTCCGGCTTGTAACCGGTAAAGCATGTGACTCATGGAGATGATGGATCCGGTATTTGATATGAAATTAATTGAAAGAATGGAAAATGAAATGGTAATTGGATTAGGGGTTGGTGATTATGAACTCAATGAATTACTTGTGACTATAAGGGAAGATTATGAGTTTTGTTTTGTAAATAATTGAGAAATTGAATTAAAAAAGATTTGTTATTCTTGTGTTATGTTTGAACTCCAATCCTTTGGATTTTGATGTTATGGAGTATGGTAATTGGAAGTAGTATAAGGGAAAAACGGAAATGAAAATGAAATGAGCAATCATTTGGAATCGAGTTAATAAATTTAAGATGATGTCCTTTGTAAGTGTACTTGTTTTCAAAGAAAATTTATGACTTCCTAACGATGAGAGATAACATTTATGGTAGGGAGTTTTCTTAAAAGTTCAAGTGAAATTTTAAGAAAATGATACTCTTCGTATAATATTTTGAACTTATAAAATGTCACCTTACTGTGATGGTGTTTGGGAAGTGGGTTTTTATGTAAGTTTTTTTAGATGTAGGATATTATTGAAGAAATTTTTTTTTGTGTTTGGGAAGATAGTTAGGTTTTTTTGTGGTTGGATGTGATGTTTGTAAGAGAAAAAGTGAAATGATTATGGGGTTGGATGTGATATTTTGTTTGGATGTATTTTTTTTTTTTTTTGCAAATTTTGTCTTTTAGTGGAAAAAATGAGAAAAAACCCAACTAAAATTCTTCCCAAACACCACATATATGGTATCACTCTGCATGCATGATCATTTATATCTATGTGTTAGCTATTGTTGTAGAGCTATGAGATTCCTACTGGGCATTAGTGCTCACCCCTCGTTGTTTCATTCTTTTTCAGGAAGAGAAATTCAGATTGATTAGTCGAAGAGTTATGGAATGTATTTTTTATCTATAATTTCATCGTAGATGTGAAAGAAATGAATATTATACATTGATATTTGTAATTATTGATTTGTAGCTCCGCAGTGGAAGCTTGACATTTATTATTGTTATTGTTGTATTCATTGAGAGAGAACATGTATTATTATGTTTCTATTACTCAAGGGTAATAGATATTTGTAAAAAAAAAAATGGACCTAATTTCCAGGCTTTTGGTTATGTTTCCGAGTAATTAAAATTTGGGGGTGTGACAAATTTGAATTTGCAATAATGAAATTTTTGGAAACCAAACACATATCCATTTTCAAAACATAGTTTTCAAATCATTTTTTTGAAAAATAACTCAAGAAACTAAAACCAAACATGATGAATTCAATTTTTTTTTTTTTTTTATAAAAAGAAAAATCAAAAGCAAAAACCTTGGAATGTAACAAAAAAGTTTACACCAAATAACATATGTAAATAGAAGTGAAAAAATTTTTTTACTTGAATAGAAGCAAAACAATAGGGCTTCGTGATAAAACAGAGATGACAAATCAAACACAATCCTTCAAAAGTGAAACAACAAAAGAAAAAATCAAACCTTGCTTTTTATAGTAAAAAACAAAATAATGCATAGAACCTGAAGAGAAGAGTAAAACCCTAATTTTCTTCAGGGGTCTCTAAAAAAAATTCTATGCAAGTTCCATTAGGTGGAATCGATTTTGAAAATAAAGTTGCAAGTTCAATTTGAAAGCAAAGAGAAAAATTATGGAAAATACCAATACAAGGAGAAGAAAAAATAACAAATAATAAATATATAACACCGGAAAATGCAGGAAGCCACATCAGTAAGGCTCTCTCCAGAATATCAACTCCTTGTATCCAAATGTGAAGATAAGAGTTTTGAATTCCATTTGAAAACGAAGAAAAAATTATTATGAAGAAATTGAGAAAAAAAAGAGAAGAAAAGTAAAACTAGAAACGTAAAAGATGAGAGAGGAGTTGTTAGAGCAATCTACAAAAACAAATAATTACCTAGCTATTATTAGTCTAGAATCCCACAATTACCTAGTGTTACCAACGGCCGAGGCATACATAACGCGTGTGCAAATTGAGAAAAACGTTATATTATTTGATTCATATTTTCTTTAAAAATATACATGTATATCATTAGCATAATATTATGTAGGTTAAACATTTATAACTGTGTGCAATGTAACATTTGATTTTAATATATATTTCATAAATAAAATATGTACAACATAATATATACATATCTTAATAAAAATACAATATTTACTAATTTGCACCCGGAAAAAAAAACTATATATTATGAATTCATAAAACATCTCAATTTGACGGTAACATAAGATTGGGAATTACAAATATTGCAAACAATATATAAGATGCATAAAAAAAATGTGTATTGTTTTTCTTTGTAGTACACATATTAAGGTAAAATTTTACGTTATTTTAATAAACGGATGTACTTTAGTTAATAGATTAGCAAATGGCAGAAATTTATGCTTGAAATTATGATATGAGATTCACGCACAATATTTATTAATCTTTAAAGAAAAATATAATACAATATTTACTAATCTTAAAAAAAAATTGTACATTATGAATTCGTAGAGAAAACTCGAGATTGTGAATTGTAAAACCTACAAACAATATATAAGAACAAAAAAAAAAAAAATCTTAAAATTTAGAACAAATAAAGTCTTCATCATCTCTTTAAAACAATCATTTATCTTTTGTCGGTGTCCTTGCTAATACAACAATCACTAATAACAAATTTTAGGACATTATATTAAAAAAATTAAATAATAGTAAATATATATTTAAATATTCTATTAATAGTATTTTTTTACTTTTCAAAGACGTAAACATTCTTCAGACCAGTCAACGTTCAACACAAATGTCACAACTAGAGCACAATTTTGGTCACATAAAGGTACATAAACTATAAATGTATATATACAGTCCTTGTATGAAGCAATATAACATTTCATCATGTTGATTCCATTATCCTATAAAAATAATTAAAAATAAAGAATATGTTACAAATTATGTAATTTGATTTATAATTAATTTTATAATTTTTGTACCTTCAATCCCATATTTTTCAAATATGTTACTTGACATCGCAAGATGAGCGTGTTGACACTTCATGTTCATGCTTATTTTGCTTATATATTTCTTTTCGAAGAATTTAACACAGTGAGACATAGAATAAAAATTAGAAAAACATATGGGGTGCAAGTGAAAGGCTATGGGGGTGCAAGTTGCACCCCTCTATGTTTTTGTAAATAAAATTTATTTGTTTAAATGGATGTAGATTGCACCCCTCTGTGTTTTTGTAAATAAAATTTATTCGTGTAAATGGATGTAGATCTCCCTTTTTTTGTTGCCCTAATGTTCCGCATCCATACCCCTTTTATACATGTGTTCATACACTTGCCAACTATTGCTCTACACCAACTCAATTAGGTAGTGGTACTAATGTGACACAACTACTCGTTTAATTTGTAGGGTTTTGTACAACACCGACACCTATATACATGTAGACACACATACCCCATCTTTGACTTGCTTTATGTGCAATTGCTTCGCACCTACCCCCAAAATTATACAAACTTGCATACGGGCCCCCTATTAATGGTTCATCATATTTCATTTATGAACAATAATTTTAATGATAGATTCATATACCAATTACAAGTCATAAACAATAATATAGTAACTCTCCAACCACACATATCAAATGTAGTAGCTAAAATATCAAATGTATGACAAATTTTTACAAATTTCTTCACAAGTTAAATTTAATGAAACTAATCTATAGAATCAATGAAATTATCGATAAAATTTTTTGGTTTGAACTGAAGTGTATTTTTTGAACTTAAAAAAAAATTATATTTTAATAGTATATTTTATTTTCTAGATTAGCTCAAATAATAGACAAAAAATACATTTCGTCCAATTAAAAGCAAAAACGAAACCTATATTAAACTGAAAATCGTATTTTACACACTTTTTTTTGCCCTACTGTTCCCCAATCATACCCTTTTTGATACACATGTTCATACACCTACTAACTTTTGTTTTACACCTAGCCAATTAGCTAGTGGTGCGAGATATGGTCCCTCATCCATACAAGCCCCTTATTAATAGTCCCTCATCCATACCCCTTATCAACAATGATTTTTTAGATACATTAATACACCAACTACAAGTCATAAACAATAATACATCAACTCTAACTACATATATCAAGCGGATTAAAAATTAATATCAAATATATGAATTTTTTTTTATAATTTCTTCACAGCTTAAATTTAAAGAAATCAATCTCTATTAAATGACATTATTTATGATTTTTTTTTTTTATTTATTTCAACTTAAGTTTATTTTCTAAATTAATAAAAATTACATTTTATGATTTTTTTTTTCTAGATTAATTTTTTACTACTGGTACTAATGTGACACAGCTACTCGTTTAATTTGCAAGGTGATTGTGCAACACCAACACCTACATAGACACACCTACCCCCATATACACCAAATTGTGTGCAATTGCTTCACACGTAGCCCCAAAAGTAAAGTTACATACGGGTCCTTATTATTTTTTTTTTTCTAGATTAATTTTTTACTACTGATACTAATGTGACACGACTACTCGTTTAATTTGCAAGGTGATTGTGCAACACCAACACCTACTTAGACACCTATACCCCCATATACACCAAATTGTGTGCAATTGCTTCACACGTACCCCCAAAAGTAAAGTTACATACGGGTCCTTATTGATGGTCCATTATCTATACCCCTTACCAATATTGATTTTTTTTTTATACATTAATATACCAACTACAACTTACAAGTTATAAACAATAATACATCAACTCCAACTACACATATCAAACATATTAAGAATTAATATAAAATGTATGAAAAACTTTTCCAAATTTTTTCACATCTTAAATTTAATGAAACCAATCTCTTATATTTTTTTACTAGATTAACTCAAATAATAGACAAAAAAAATACATTACGTTCAACAAAAAACATAATATACATTATGTTCAATGAAAATTACATTATAATTAGAATTTGTCAATACGTACTACATAAAGTGCATAATTTAATAAAATATTTTTTACATTTGAAAAGAATTTTGAAACCCTAAGTAACTTCCTTACAAAGGGCTCACACAAAAAAAATTACATTTATACTCAAACAAAAATCTACATATCAGAAACATTATTAGCACTGTCTTCTGAAGAGTAATCCTTACTCTCACCACTTGAAGACGCTTGACTATCATCATCCATTACCCTATCAAACTTGTCTTCCTCCTCCACCAATTTCTTATCAGTAAGCCAGTTAACATTGTTCTTCAGAACACAGACTTGGCTCTCCAAACTTGATAAATGTCTCTTCAGTTCATTCAGCCTTTCATAAATAACTTCCAACTTTTGTTAGACAAGAGCCACTTGACTTTGAATAATAGAATCAATCTTCTACGAATCACACACTGTGTTCGTTTTATTTTCTTATTTTCTTTTGTGGAATTGTACAAAGTAATAATTTCGAATTCTTCTTCCCCCCTATTTATAAGATCAACACATAACACATTGAATTTTAAAAGTTGTCATGCATTGTAACTTACATTTCTCTAATTATTCCACAATTATTGAATTCCACACACGCATTCATTCATTTATTATTCTTCATTTTCAAAACACACACATTTCCAAAACATATACACCAATAGGTTATTCATTCATTCATTTAAAAAAAATGGTAAGGGGGACGGCACAACATTTTGGAAGTCGAAGTTGTGTTCTTCTGTTTGCTAAACAGATATTGAATTTTAAAAGTTATCATGCGTTGTATCTTATATCTCTACTTTTTCCACAATCATTGATTTCCATACACACATTCATTCACTCATTATTCATTTCTATTTGTGCACTTATTTCCAAAACATATACACCAAAAAGTTCTTCATTCATTCATTTACATAATGAAGTTTGAAGGGGGAGGCACAACATTTTGGAAGTCATGTTCTTCTAATTGCTAAAAAGACATTGAATTTTGAGGAGCATCATAATACTTGTCAAATGTAATTGGCATTAAAGAATTTTGATTGGGCTACTATTATAATAGCTAGTTTTATGTGCAATTTCTAACACTTGTGATTCTCTTGTGACATCTTTATGAACACAACCATCAGTATCATAATTTTTTTATTGACTATGGGTAGGTGTTTCCACCAAACAACAATTTCAAAAGTGAACATGTTTGTAATACAACAATGGGTAGGTGTTTACACCTAACACCAAAGTATGAATGAAAATGGGTGGTTGCTTCACATTTACAACCAACTAATATACCAATTTTGCAGCCAAAATTTGTTTACTTTGCAAACTATGAAATTTCTTCTCACCTATCATTCTTTAATGTGGACAAGAAAGGTTATCGACCCCCTATTAATTCTTCCTCATATTTCATGCATGAACACTATTTTTATTATATATAAATGGTTGACATACAAAATAGAGTTGTACTCAATCTAAGTGACATACGTATTGTCACGCCCCCAAAATAATACAATAAAGATAACTCATCTGCGGAATAAATATGAGAAACAACATATTTTCATATATCAGAGTTCACTGTTTAACAACCATTTAAATACCATGTAGGCTTACATGTTTCCAAGTCATTGCTTGGTTACACAAATTGAGTCTCGCTCATTATATCTTAAGCCATTGGCTTTACAAATAACAAACATACACACATAAGGCATAATTAAGAAGCTCTTGCTTCCTAAAACTCCATCCACGCTATTGCCTTGGAGAAAGCATCTCACATGTACCTGAAAATGGTATTCCCATATAGGGTGAGCCAACAGCTCAGTGGAAATAATCTAACACAATTTATAAGGTTTAGCAAAGGTATAAATACCACGTACATAAACAATACCGATCATGAAACATCCACAAGACCTGCATATCCATATGCCACTAAGACCAACCTTATTCCATTTTCCTTTAATTTTATTTCCAATTCATATATGCTACTCAATTCATGAGTTAAATTCGTTATCTTTCAACAATCAAAATGAGACTACAACACAATGATTTTTCCAATTATGCAAAACTCACATAAACACTTCAAACCTGCCATTTTACGAATATTTCGTCCGAAGGAATCGGCACCCATTTATATATAAAATTTCGGGTCTTTCACCTAGGACACTCCGGCCAACTTGCTTTAAATGGAGTCCATCCCCTTTCTCCTTCCAAACAAATATACATATGCAATGTATTTATAAACATAATCACATATGGAGTACATCCATTTTCTCCTCCCAATAAACATACATATACAATGTATCTATAACATGGTCATATTCAATGACACCAACAATGGATTAGCATTAAATCGCCTAATCTTCATGTAATTTCTACAACAATCATAGCTATCCTCCACCGATAGCCCAATGCAATTATTTCTAAAGAGATGTTCAATATCAAAATAAATAGTTTATTCAAAACTTCTATATGTGAGATAATACGTATCCAATATCACCATTTATAATCACAACCTTCCAATTTCACGTTTTCAATGTTAATCCCAATTATTTATGCAAAATAATAATTAAATCAAAATTAGGGCAGAATCCCCCTTTTACCAAATATCAACCCAAACACCAAAATCAACTATTTTGGCACAACATGATCTTATATTCAAGCCTCATACTCGTTTACCTCATATTCATCAAAACCCCTCTTTTCATTTTACACCCAAATCCTAGATTTGTCCAAACCACAACCAAATCTCATCATCTATACACAATATCAAATAACTAAGCTAAAAACCATATTAGAGTGTAGAAAATCCCTACCTCAAGTTTTGAAGAGAATCTGAGATGAAACCCCAAAATCTACAGTGTCGAAACTTGATCTCCACCGCACACAATGAAACCCTTGAGGTGATAACCAACTTTGGTGAAGAACTTAGGTCTAAATCCCAATGGATTTAGAGAAATCAAAGAGAGAAGATGACTTCTAGAGAGAGAAGCTCTAGACTTGGAAATTTTGAGAGTTTTAGAGAGAGGGGGGGCTGCAAAAAGTGATCTGAAACCCTAATTTACGGACTGATATAACAAGGTCACTCGAGCGTGAAATACACTTTCCTGTAAGCAATTTCGAATGCATTTTGCATTTTTGCTTTCGGCGAGCTGACCGGGCAGCTCGACCCCCGAAGTTGACTGGGTCAAAATCGGGATCGCTACACGTATGGCAGCAAAGCACACTAATCGAGGTCATAGCAAACCATTTGGAACGGGTGAGATCTCTCGACCAAGGTCACCATAAATTGATTATAGATGGGTATATCGATTCCTTTGGTGATTGACATTTCAACATTGATGGGTTCCCATTGTGGAGTTTAGAACCTCTACGGGGTTACAATTGCACCCCTTGCAAATATCCAAGCCTAGGAAAATATTTTGGAATTCCAATTTCATTGTTTGTCAAATGAGTTCAATGTGAACACCACTACTGACATTTTTTTTTAAGGTGACTAATGCACAATCGGTTGAAATACAACGACAGTACCCTAAGGTCAACAAGTCCCAAGTCAGTTAATGTTTGCAAAGTGAAATTGATCAATGACTCATCGACTCAATAGGCACTCACGCATGGAGGAGGCAAAGGCAGAATCAAAGATAAATGGATCAAACCCTGCATATGCTATCAAGGCTATTATGGAGGATCTTGCACTTGTCTCTGACCCTAAACTTTCAGATTACTCAGACTTTGAGGCTGTTGATTTGAGCGAGAATTAAGAGTCCTTAACGTGTGATAAAATATGTAAGATTCTCCACGATGGCATATTGTTACATAACAAAGTTTAAAATAAACATTATGTCGAAGTTTGCTCAAATTTCGAAGTGTGCATGAGTTGATGTTCTTCTCACCTACCCTTCTTCAATATGGACAACAAGGCTTTCTTTTACAATTTCACAAGTTATAATTGAGAGAAAAAAGTGTGCATGAGTTGATATTCTTCTCACATATCCTTTTCCAATATGGGCAACAAGGTTTTCTTTTGCAATTTCATTGAATGAATTCACAAGCTATAATTGAGAGAAAAAGTGTACATGAGCTAATATTTTTTTCAATATGGACAACAAGATTTTCTTTTTGCAGCAAGTTATAATTGAGAGAAAAAGGTTTTCTTCAATATGTTCTTCTCACCTACCCTTCTTGAATATGGACAAGAAATGTGCATCAGCTGATGTCTCAGTCGCAACCCACATAATAAGATGGGGAAAAATGGAAGAGGAAGAAGAACCTTCGAAAATGGATCCCCTAATTTGACGTGGCTTTGCTACACGTTATTCATGGTGCTACCATAGGAGAAAAAACTTTATTTTAATATCTACACGGTGCAATTACATTCTGTGCTTT
Organism: Camellia granthamiana; assembly: GCA_036172215.1. Lineage (NCBI taxonomy): Eukaryota > Viridiplantae > Streptophyta > Magnoliopsida > Ericales > Theaceae > Camellia > Camellia granthamiana. The sequence continues at coordinate 50,272,782 of CM069914.1, forward strand.
AAAAAAAAAATTACATTATTGTCCCACTGTGATGTAACTCCCTCCTTAAAAAAATATATTACATTATCTTTCCACTGTGATGTAACTTCCCCTTTAAAGAGTCCCTTGGTACATTTAAATTTTCATTACGTCTGCTTCATATAATGACCACGAAGATCGTTGGAATCCCGTCCCTTGTACAATGGAAATACAAATGCCGTCCCTAATCAATGGAATCATTAGAATGTCATGCAATTCATGGATGAAGGGATTGTTTGGATATTTCGGGAGAATAAAAAAAAATTTGAAATAGCAGAACTGTGAAAGGGAAAGGACATGGGAGAAACAAAGCTAAGCATGAGAGAGAAGGAGAAGCAATCTCTAGAACAACGAGAGTTCCTAGTTCTTGCCCCCGCTGTGGTCGTGCTGTCTTCCCCTACTGATGTGTAGTTTTTTACACTCGGTGGTCGAAACAAAATGTTGATAGAATAAATAAGGAGTTATTTTTTTACACTCGGAAGCAAAACGTTGATAGAATAAATAAGGAGCTTTTTTTTTTTTTACACTCAATGGCCAAAGCAACACGTCTATAGAATAAATAGAGACTTCATTTTTTACACTCGGTGAATAGTGTGTGTCGGTTGACTACATGACCACAATGATTGCAAGGAATGGACACTTTGTTCTTATAGAGAATACATCATCTCCCTCACTTCTCATGTGTGACTCCGTGCCACTCCGTCACCTTTAGCTTACACGCTCCTGATGCTTCAAAAAAAATAATTTTGCCACAATTGCCCCATCTATTACCCTTTTATACACCCTTCCCCTTTTCATGTTCAACATATCAAATATGAGTGGTAGGTGATACATTTAAGTCAAAACAGGTAAAAACATTGATAATATCTACCAATGTCATACAACATTTAAAAAGGTGTAGGCGTTTCTACCTAACAACAATTTGAAAAAGGAACATCTTTGCAAAGTGACAATGGATAAACCTTTTCAAATGCTTAGGTTCTCCAACACTTGTATCCCACACACATTACATTTGCACTTCCACACACATTACTTCACTTGCATCACACACTTCACTTGCACCCCTTTAGTCTTTTTCATTCTCACTTTCCATCCAATCATTTCATTCAAACAACCTTTTTTTTTTTTTTACTCAAAAAATTCAGGTCAGCTATTATAATGTCAATGTTTGACTTGCACTTTACCCATTTATTCCTACTTGTGCACTTGCCTATCCAAATCACCCAGGAGTTATGTTTTCATGTCACTAGGATGACCTTGTATTTGTTCCTTTATTTAAATTGTCACGGTGTATGCGTACTCAAATTGTGGAAATTGGCAACATCATTGGGTCCTTCAACTCTTGCATCCCACAGACAAGGGTGACTTTTATGTTTTTACCATTGCTGATAAATCAGTGTACACTTTACGAAAAAAAACTGACATAAATTTAGCGTGGTCGGATCAGAGAGACTAGAAAAGAATTAGGCCATGTTTGAGAAGAAAGTCTTGGGCTAAAATAGTTAATAAAAATAAAATGGGTTAAAATAATCAATAAGACAAAAAATATCACACATTCAAACTTTTGACTTTTTATCTCACAACCATTAAATTAACTAAAAAAAAAACTAATCAGTATATTTGGTTTCAGTTTTCTGAATTCAGTTTTTTAGAAATTGAGTTTTTTATTTTTTGTATTTTTTTTATTTTTAGTGAATGGTTTTAAAATTTTAAGCAATTTTTTTTTTTTACTTTTTTAGATGCACCTTACTTAGACGTATCTAAATAGTAAAATATTTGTGAAAAAATATTTTAAAAAATTAATAAACACAAAAAAATATGAAAAATGTACCGAATTTTTATATATATATTTTTTGGTATTTTTGATATTTAATGAATTTTGTTAAAGATTTTTCATAAATATTATACTTTTTAAGTGTATTTATGTTAGGTGTATTTAAAAATTTTAAAAATTACTTAAACTATTAAAAAAATTTAGTGAAAATAAAAAATACGAAAAACGAAAAACGAAAAAATAGTATTTTTTGAAAAGTAAATTTTGAAAACTGAAACCAAACAGGGTGATTATATTTTCAAATATAACTTTTTTAATCAAATTAAAATAATTAAAAAAACCAAAAAATTAATTAAAACAATCAAATTTTGAAACCAGCTAAACAAACCGAGTTTATACTATTCAGCTAAGTTCATTGGGCCTTTTCCCAAATTAAGGTAAAATAGCAACTTATTTTCCAAACTAGGTCTAGTTTGGACGGAATTCCCAAACTAGGCTAAAACGTGGTTGTGAACCACGCTTTCACCGGTTATCTGACCCTCCGGCAGAAAATTTGTAAAATCGTAACCACGCTTTTAATTAAGGCCAAGTTTGGGAAGACTAAATAAGTGCACTTTTTGTCTTTTTTGACTAAAAAATTGAGGTTGAAAATATGGATGTTTGGGTTAACTTTTTGACTTTTTATGGAAAAATGTGTAATAAAAAATTGTAAAAATTGGTTTTTAGAGGAAAATTTGAATTGGGAGTTGTAGAGCCGTAATTGTTGACTTTTGGTGAATAGTGTTAACTTTTTAACTTTTTGAGTAACTTTTTGACTTTTTGACTTTTTCCTGAGTACCCAAACAAGGCCTAAAAAGACGTGGTTACAAACCACGCTTTTAAAATTTTTTTCTTCTTCATAAAACGTGATTTCAAACCACGCTTTTAAGTATTTTTTTTTTTTTGAGAAAACGTGGTTTCGAACCACGCTTTCAATATCAAACCAAACCACATCGTGCACTCACTCCACGCACTCACTCTTCTCTCTCTCTCACACACAAACACTCATCACTCTCTCATACACACACACATCAAACCAATATAATTTTTAATATATATAAATTTTATTTCATAAAATTAAGACCAATATTAAATATATATAATAATAATTTATAATAGCAAATAATAATCAACTATGTAAAATGATAACTTTTTATTTTAATTCTTAAAATTTATTTATTTATTTATTTTAAAGTTTAAGATTTATGGTTTAATTCTTAATTTTTTTTTAGTTTATGTTTTTAAAATTTTTTAAACATTTTGTTTAAACCAAACGCGTTTATAATTTATGTTTTTCTAAAAATAAACAAAAATCAGTTTATAAAATTTTTGTAAACATAAACAAAAAACGTAAACGTTACCAAACGCTACCTTAGTGTTTAGGGATAAAATTTATTTTTTTTATTTTAGGGTTTAGGGTTTAATTCTTAAAATTTATTTATTTTTGTTTTAGGGTTTAGGATTTATAGTTTAATTCTTAAAATTTATTTATTTTTATAAAATTGAAGTTAAAATAAATTTTAAGAATTAAACTATAAATCCTAAACCCTAAAATAAAAATAAATAAATTTTAAGAATTAAACCCTAAACCCTAAAATAAAAAAATAAAAAAATTTATCCCTAAACACTAAGGTAGGATTTGGTAACGTTTACATTTTTTGTTTATATTTACAAAAATTTTATAAACTGATTTTTGTTTATTTTTAGAAAAACATAAATTACAAACGCGTTTGGTTTGAACAAAATGTTTAAAAAAATTTAAAAACATAAAATAAAAAATAAAAAATATGTTTGTTCAGGCTTAAAATATTTATATTTATTTTTATTATTTATGACAATGGGATCACACATATTATAATTGAAAAAAAATAATTAAAAAAATAATTGAAAAAAATAATTGAAAAAAATTATTTGGAAAAAATCTTAATTGGGAAAAAAATATTTGAAAAAAATTTAATTGAAATAAAAGATTAATTGAAAAAAAAATTAATAGAAAAAAAATTAATTGAAAAAAAATATATTTGAAAAAAAATTATTTGAAAATATTGGTCTTAATTTTATATAGTTGATTATTATTTGCTATTATAAATTATTATATATATTTAATATTGGTCTTAATTTTATAAAATAAAATTTATATATATTAAAAATTATATTAATTTGCTATGGGTGTGTGTGAGTGATGAGTGTTTGTGTGTTAGAGAGAGAGAGAGAGAAGAGTGAGTGCGTGGAGTGAGTGCATGATGTGGTTTGGTCTGATATTGAAAGCGTGGTTCAAAATCACGTTTTCTCAACAAAAAAAAAATTACTTACAAGCGTGGTTTGAAATCACGTTTTATGAAGAAAAAAAATATCTTAAAAGCGTGGTTTGTAATCACATCTTCTTAATTAAAAGCGTGGTTTGTAACCACGCTTTTACGATTTTACAAATTTTTCACGAGAGGGTCAGATAAACAGTGAAAGTATGATTTACAACCACGTTTTAGTCTAGTTTAGAAATTCTATCCAAACTAAGCCTAGTTTGAAAAATAAGTTACTATTTTACCTTAATTTGAAAAAAGTCCCAAGTTCGTTTGTTGCTCTAATCACAGGAAAGCGAAGCATTGGCACCAAGATCTTATGGTGATGTTATGGGAGCTTCTATATGCACACACCTCTTCCCCTCTTTACACATTTTTTTTAATAAATAATTAGTTTGAAAGTAGATTTTTGAAAATAAATAATTGGTTCGGAAGTAGAATTTTGAAAATAAATAATTTGTTTGGAAGTAAAGTTCCAATTTTTTTTTTTATTTTTTTGACACTTAACTTCTGAATGTGTTTATTTAATGTCTATAATAGTAATTTTATTTAAAAATAAAATTATAATAAAAATAATTTTTAGGCCTAGTTTGGGAAGACTAAATAAGTGCATTTTTTGACTTTTTATGAAATATGGGTTGGGTTTGGGTTGGGTTTGAAGTGATGTGTTAGAAATGTGATGTGACTTAAATAAGATGATATGATTTAAATAGGATAGTGACTTTTTAACTTTTTGTCTTTTTTCAATCATGCCAAACTTGGCCTAAATGTGTGTGATGAGGGGATTGGGGATGTGTGTATAGAAGCTCCCTCATGTTATGAGGCACTGCCCCAAATGCCCCCCACACGTGTGTTTAATGTCTCTTCAATTTCTCAGCACTCCCACACACTGCGCTTTCCTCTACAAGACTCTCTCCACTAGTAGGTTTCGTATTCTGATCTCAACAACCTCCATGTCTTACAGGCCCAACTTCCAAGGCGGCCGTCGCGGCGGAGGCCCCGCCGGTCGCGGCGGTGGAGGCCGCCGTGGTGGTGGCGGAGGCGGAGGAGGACGAGGACGCGGCGAGCAGCGGTGGTGGGACCCTGTCTGGCGAGCCCAGCGTCTGGGCCAAAAAGCAGCTGAGGTACAAATCTCAATTGCATGATTTGTATATATTTGTGTGTGTGTGTGTGTTTGTGATTTTGGTTTTAATGGCGGTGGTGGTTTTGTCAGATGGAGGTCATGGATAAGAATGAGTGGTGGGGTAAAATGGAGCAGATGAAGAGAGGCGGAGAACAGGAGATGATAATCAATCGTAATTACAGTCGAGGGGACCAGCAAATTTTGTCTGATATGGCTTACGAATTAGGGCTTTACTTGTAAGTTTGTATCAAAATTCAGATCTTTTCGATAATATAATCTTTTTGACCATTACTGTTCTAAATTGCCATCCAGTTTATAGATTAGTGATCTTATTCTTCTTGTTCTTTTTCATTTTTTATTTTTATGTTTTTGGTTCTTTTATGATGTACATTTGTGATTATATGAAACAAGTATACAGAAAGAATGAGTAAAATGAAATATTGGCAAAAATCGTATTCAAAAGTTGGTATTTGGTATTAGGAATTATAAATTGGGAAAATTGCAAGTGGTATCTTCATAAAATATTTACAAATTCATGGAAAAGTTTATAATTAATCATTAAAGTTCACTAATTTGATTTTTTTTTTTTTTTTTTCCCTGAAAGCATACACTGAATTGTAATTTCCCCTTTCAAATTTGTGTAAAAAATTTAGTGGCTGGGAGTCGCATGATAGGTAGCTGCCTCTGGCCTATCCCTTAGGCAAGTTAGGTGCTCTCATAGGCCCCAATTTGTGAAGGTCCCAAAATTTTACTCTTTGATTTTTGTCTCAGAAGGTTCTAGGAAAAAAAACTTATTGTCCGAAGGTCCTTCAAAATAAAAGCCCTGTCTAAACAGCTCTTTATCCAATGATCTGTAAAAAATGTCCTCATCTAAAGGCCAACAAAATCAAAAATCTTTTTGTTCATGACTGCCAATAATAAAAGTTGAATATAACACTTATTGTTCAAATGGCCATACAAAAAGGGTAAAACTTATTACCTAAGGGCTTGTTTGATTAACATGATTAATAGTGAAATGATTAATAATCTCATGAATTAGTGTAGGATTAATTATCCAATTAAATTAGTGAGATAACCATTTATTATGTGTTCATTTTGTTTTTTTTTTTCATTCATACTTGAAATTATGATTCTTAGCCTCTCTCAATATTAAAAATTTGTTAATTTTGTCGGATTGAATATTCACCGTACATGTAATCCGGTTAATAAAATTTACAATCACACATGTGATTGTAAGTCTATGGACTAGTAATCCCAATCCTATGCTATAATTCTTGTAATCAAATATGTCCTAAAGGTTCAACAAAATAAAAACCTTCTTATACACAGGTCCCCAGTACCAAAGGAAGTACATCCCATCTTACTATAGACCCAAAAAACACCCATCCTAATTGTTACAATACATATGCGAAGAAAATAAATGCGAGAATATTTTTTTTTTCAATATAAAATTTTAAAAATATTATTTAAATATAAAAAAGCCTCATTTGAGATTTTTCTTAAGGCTCCCAAGATTATTGTGCCGCCCCATGTTTAACTCTACTAAGACAGTTTTGCTGTCCTCTTGTGTCGATACGTAAAATGCTGTGCATGAACTTCTATTTTCAACGGGAGTGCTGATTAATCATGTGCTCTGATTTGAAGAAATAAATGCTAGAATATTTTTTTTTTCAATAAAAAATTTAAAAAATATTATTTAAATATAAAAAAGCCTCATTTGAGATTTTTCCTAAGGCTCCCAAGATTATTGTGCCGCCCCTATGCTTAACTCTACTAAGACAGTTCTGCTGTCCACGTGTCAATATGTAAAATGCCGTGCATGAACTTCTATTTTCAATGGGAGTGCTGATTAATCACGTGCTCTGATTTGAAGAAATAGTCTTTTAATTTAGCAACTGCAAGTAAGCTTACTTTATGATCCTACTTATCAAAAAATGGGAAAAAAGCTTTCTTTATGATTCCTTTTTCATGGTTTTGTATTTGTGGAAAGAAAGCCATGCATATAACAAAGGGCAGACACTTGTTGTGAGCAAAGTTCCATTGCCGAATTACCGTGCAGATCTTGATGAACGTCATGGATCCACACAGAAAGAGGTGCGAATGATGCATGCCACAAAATGTTGTATTGTTGCTTAAGATTTGTATTTAGTCTTCATTTTCTACCATTTTGCAGATACAAATGTCTACAGAAATTGAGAGAAAAGTTGGGAATCTATTGGATAGCTCAAAAGGGACAGTTTCTGTAGATAATGTCCCTGGTGCATCCTCTCAGATTGCCAAACAGTCAGTGCCTGATGTAGATATTTTACAACCAGTCTCCGTGTTGGAGATTGATACTGGCAACGAGAGACTTAGTGTTGAACTCAAAGAAAGACAAGAGAAAATGAAGGTACATAACATGATATTTCTAGCTGTTATTTATGCTGTAAAACCTGGAGCATTCGACATTAATGCAAGAGTCCTCTTGGTATCTCTAAGTTAGTTATTGCTTGCAGGCCCGTGACAGCGGAAAGGCAATGCGCTCGTTCAGAGAAAGGCTGCCTGCATTCAAAGTGAAATCTGAGTTTTTAAAAGCTGTTGCCGCAAATCAGGTTGGATTTTTAATAGATGCCTGCGTTTGTTGACATATTAGTGTATACTCTATCGTTGAGACTCACTCAAGTAATCAAGTTTGTCAAATTTTGTATCTAGTCAACTTTCAATTTTAGTACTTTGTGTAGTAAAAAAGGTCGTATCCAATGCAGAAGGCTCCCTGCTCTCATGAGGGGGACATGGTAGACAATCGTACCCTCATTTTTTTTTGGGGTGTGGAAATACTTTGTGTGCTATGTGTTTTATTTTTTTGTTTTGTCATATAGGTTCAAATTCGATTTCACTGCTATGAATGAATCATTTTGCATTAAGGAAAAAAAAAAACTAAAGACTAAGTAACAGGAACTTGCATTGCATTCTACAACATCATCTGGGTAGTCATCAAACATTAGTGAGAAAACTAGCCGTCTGAGCAATCCCCCCATAATTCATAAATAAATGTCTTTAACACCTGTAGGAGAAATAATGAGAACAATCAAAAGAACAAGAAATAACAAAGATAGAATTATACAGAGAGGGAGAGAAACAGAGGAAATTCAAATAATTCTCAATCTTACACCAAAATAATGTAGCTGTTCAATACAACTCATCCTCATATATATGGCCTATAAGCATTATCCAATCAGGAAACAAAAATAAAACTATAATCCTAATGAAATTAAGGTTCCTAAATAAACTAGTATTTCTATTCTTCAATTGTTCGTCACCCAATTCCTTTTTGTTCCATAGCCCGCTTTGTCTAATATTTTGATAGCATTCATATTCTCTTTTGAATGTATGGGTGATGGATGCTACACAAGATTTGTGGAGGGAGCCTTTTGGGAATTATGGCTGGTGTTGAGATGGTGCTGAGTCATCGGAGGGTGGATGGGGTGAGAGCAGAGTCGATCTTCAGAGCTGGAAAGAGAGAGAGAGAGAGAGAACAATGGAGGTTAGGAGATAAAGAATTGGAGCCTCCATGGTTGGGGATGGAGATGAGTGGATGTCTTTGTGGATGGGGATGGAGGCTCTAGATATAGGAGAATCAGGCCATGAAATCTAGTACACTTGGTCAAGTGCCCGAGTGAGGGCAAGAGGACAAATGGTCTCCTTTTCTTGGCTCGATAAATTGTAGTCAATAGCCACTATTGGGTATTAGCACCAAAATCTTCATACGCTTTGGCAGTTGTAACTATGTTTCTTGTTAATGGTTTGGGATTATCTTCTAATAGAGATTCCCCTATTCTCTTTCTCTCGCTATAAGACCGGTCAAGTGTAAGTCCCTTGAGGGAGATTGGTACCTTGATTAGTGCTCAACTTTGGCCACTAAGTCACAAGATCTTGGTGGTTTCGTGGGAGGTCATGTGGTTACTTGAGCACCCCATAATCTCACAACAATGCCAAGGGGGTTTCTAGGATCTACTCTAGACCTAGGCTAGAATAGGTATATTGTGGTGCCTTTGAAGAATGAAGTATGAAGTATAGATTATAGGAAAATTAGGTTTGAGTGGAGAATCTGCTTGGCTAGGTTGATTGAGAGAAGTTCGAATGTATTGCCATGAGTGGAGATGGACGAGCTAGGATGAGGGGGTTGTCAAGCAAGGAGTTAGGACAGAGTGCTTAAGATGTTCCTTGGAGATTGCTTGTACATGCATTGGGTTGAGAGTAAGTCACCATGTATGTTAGACTCAACCAACAAAGCTCTATTAATCTCTTTCTTCTTTTTCTTCTTTTTTGTGGATTTCACGTATAAAATGTATCTCTTTCTATTATTATTATTATTTTTATTTTTATTTTATAGTTAGAAATATGTTTGAAAAGGTGTATAGTATTGGGCTATATGGAAAAATGCATTCAATTGGCATTAGGTCTGTACATGTGGGTGGTTGATATCTTTTCTTCTTTTTTTTTAATTAGTCATATATTGCAGTTTGTGTCCCCGAAACATGTATTTTATGAATTGTTTGGCATCAGCTTCATACCAATGAATTTCTTGGATTATCAACTAATTACTATGTTCATTGCATTGTACATGATTTTCCTGTACTAATGCGAGTTACTACAGTTAAAACTCTTTACTTGGTTGCCATTCATTCTTACAAGTTTTGATTGGCAATGTAGGTATTGGTAGTTTCTGGAGAGACAGGCTGTGGCAAAACTACACAACTCCCTCAATTCATTCTTGAGGATGAGATTTCATCTCTTCGTGGTGCCAATTGCAACATAATATGCACTCAACCTCGTCGTATATCAGCAATTTCTGTTGCAGCTCGAATATCCTCTGAAAGGGGAGAGAGTCTTGGTGAAAGTGTTGGTTACCAGATCCGCCTGGAATCAAAATGCTCAGCTCAAACACGGTTGCTATTTTGCACCACTGGAGTGTTGCTTCGAAAGCTGGTAATGTGATTCCTCTCACACAAGTTATTTTTTCTGTTAGAGGCTCCTAAAGTTATTTTGATTATATTATGCATTTTCAAATATATATTGTGCATCCTTTTTCTTTTCTTTTTTTTTTTAAATTTCTTATTGTGTTGGAATTTGTTTCCTGAGGTGCTTGATTTTCATGTTGCCCTCATATCAAGTTTTGGAACTTATGCATAAGGATCCTGCAAAGTTTCTAAGTCTCCATTGGTTAAATTACCTAAACTAAGATAGGGTAAATTTTGTATAGGTCCCATAATAATCTACAGATTTAATAGATTAATTAAGTCACACGATTTTTTTGTTAACCCACTAAGTTCCACGCATCATCGCTTGACCGAAATACTCTTATGTTATTAAAATGTGAGGTGCACATAAACAACTTGGAGGCAGGTATACTTTTTTTATTATCTAAAACGTTAAAATTTTGGTAACTTTAGTTCTACAGATCTGTTTTTTCACAAAATTATATTTTTGGAACCTATTTGAGGAGATCTATTAAACAAGATTTATATTGTATATTAAAAAACTTTCAAGAAAAAAAAAAAAACTGAGAAATTTCATTGTTAGCTGAGAAATTTCACTGTTACATAAAATTTTACTGTTTACTGAGAATTTTCCCTACTATTTAACTGCAAAATTTCTCAGCTACTCAAACATGGAAAGGGCAAAAAATTTCAGTTCTTTTTTTTTCCTACATAATTTTAAATCCAATATCAATCTTGTTTTGATAGATCTCAACGAGTGGATTTCAAGAATACAAATTTTATTAAAATTGGATGTGTACAATGAAAGTTATGACATTTTAAGTTTGAAAAGAAGAGGAAAAAAATAGAAAACACTAACTTGACAGGTAAGCAACACAAGTGGCGTTGTAAGATGTTCTCCAGTAAGGGAAATAATATCCAAATCTTTGCTTAAAATTTAAAAACGAGGCTTAACTTGTTGAAGACTAAAATCAATGGGAACTTTTGTGTTAACTAAAAAGTCATGGGATGTAATCTACTACGAATCCTATCCATGGGATTTGTCGCCAGAAACCCCAGTCAGAAATGCTACTATAATGATGGGTGGGTTTGAATTATGCAATGCCTCAGAAGCACCCAATTTTTTGTACTTGGCACGGAGCAGGTCCATTGCAAAACTAGTGCTTCAACATGTTAAAAATAACACGAGGTTATTTACATTTTGGCAACCTATACCTATTTGAAGCTAGAAATGATTTTTACATGAGCTATCTTTCAGGCCAAAATAACCTTGGGGCTAGCTGATGGCTCAAATGGATTTCTGCCCCCTGATCTGATTGAACCAAATGACATCCAAAAGTTCTTAAAAGTCTCTAGCCACATCAAACCATCCTTCATGTGCCTCCTTGGCTTCTGCCTTCTGATTGAACAAATGACATTCAAAACTCCTCCAACCACGTCAAGCCCTCCTTCACTCCCCTCCATGGCTGGTATGAACACCGCCCCTATTACCTCCATCCTACACTTCCACCTTAACATACCTCCCCCCTATTAGATAGACTTAGAAACTTCACCCTATAACATTTCCACTCAATTTTATGAGAAATTTCTCCTAAGCCTACTCTTCGAAGCTGCAGCCACACAAACCCATTTGAGGTCTAAATTCACTGGTCTGCACAACCTTGATCCCTTTTAGTAAGAGAAAACCCTAACTCTTGCGTTCCTTTCACAGTAAGATCAGAATTCTTCCATCCTTACATAGAGTAAATGTCTTCAGAAGCCAATGGTAGGCATTTGGGAAATTTGCTGTTAAATCCTTTAATCTTTTGATGAGTGGGAATGTAAGGGGTTATTTTCTTGGACATGTATTTGAAAGGTTGGGGTTCCCAGTATGTTCTGTTTTTTTGCTGTGGACTGCAGATTAGATTCTATTCCGACTTTAGATACTTGAAGAAGGTTGGTAAAACGCTCCCGAAGTGGTGTTGCATGTGTAGGAAGGCTGAGGGTCAGTTAATTACCTTCTATTATGTTGTGATGTGGTGAGAGAGTGGTGGAGCATGCTATTTTCTATGTATGGACTGTTTGGGTTATGCTGGCTTCGATAATCTCCTGTATGAGAGCTGGTAAAGAGGTGAAGAAAGCATGGAAAGTGGCAACATTGTTTTTGATGCAGTGTATTCGGAGAGAGCTAAAATAGTGTACCTTTAAGGAAGTAAAAATGGTTATACATGCACTTAAGATACATCTTTTACACTTTCAAATTTTGGCTAGAAAGGGAATTTCATGAATCTTCTTTATCTTTTGTTGATTTTATAGGGAGTTATCTTTTGTAGATGCTGTATAGTTGGCTTCTGTATACCCCTTTGCGCAAAAGTTGCACTCCTCTTTTGGCACTTTTAGTGAGTTTATTTACCAATCTCAAAAAAAAAAGGCCATTGTGCCAAGGCACACAGTTTTTTAGTTTGAAGGACCATGACTGGATTTCTAAAGTACCCTTCCCTTCTGCCAAGCCATGCTCTGGATCATGAAATCTTTAGGAATATTGGAAAAGTCAATGTCTTGAATTTTCTGAGCGATATTATTGTATCACTAAGAGGGGCAGTTAGAAGCCAAGGAAGATAGGAGTACTTCTAAAAACTGTGCTAAGCATGAGATAAGCATCACATTCAAAACAGACTGAATTCTGTTGAAGATAAGAAGCCTTGAGTAAGCTAAGCTCACCACTTCCACCTCAGCAACTTCAATTCCTTTGGCAAAAATCAATCCTTTAAAATCTTTTTTTTTTTATCATCTCAATTCTTTAAACTATGCTATTTATGTGTGTGTGTGTGTGTGTGTGTGTGTTAAGTCCTGCAAATACTAGGAGCATGAATACAAATGTTCACACGTATAAAATCCACTCTGGAAATCTTAAAAATAAAGTTTCAGGAGTAATGAGTTGTTAAAGACTAAGAGGAGTGGAGTTTAGCAAAAGCAGTGAGAAATGTAGGGCTCATAAAGATCGAGTCTGCCAAAATAGCAGTTTTCAGCAGGTAAAAGTTTTCTTAATAGGGTAGGTTGCAGCTTCTTCATCAAATGGGGGGAAAAAACCTGAGGCTGTTAGGGAATTGAAATTTGATTAAATTATAAATTGATTAGACTTATAGGGGTAATTTTGGAAATGTACAATTTAAAGCGTGAAGTGCATTTATGCTTCTATGTAGTGTACATGGTTTCAATAATGAATTATAGCAATTAGCTTATGGGGGAGTTCATAAGTTCTTATTGTGGTTATGCTTCTTATGAAATGCATATTGACATTTTATTCTTTTTTGTCATGTTAAACTACAGGTTCAGGACCCTGTTTTAACTGGAGTTAGCCATTTGCTAGTGGATGAAATCCATGAAAGAGGCATGAATGAGGACTTTCTCTTAATAATTTTGCGTGACCTTCTTCCTCGTCGTCCAGATCTCCGTCTTATTCTAATGAGTGCGACCATTAATGCTGAATTATTCTCCAAATACTTTGGAAATGCCCCGACTATTCATATCCCGGTATTGTTTTTGGTTGCATCATGGTTGTAGAACATGTATTCTGGAATTTGTAAAATGCATTTTTGTTTTACGCATGGTATGATATTCCTATGATTTTTTGGCAGGGCCTCACGTTCCCTGTGGCAGAGTTGTTTCTTGAAGACGTGTTGGAGAAAACTCGTTACAGTGTATCAAATCAGAATTTGACAACTTTCAAGGGAGTTCAAGGAGGAGGAGACAACAAGAGTCTAAGAAAGATCCTATGACTGAATTGTTTGAGGCATGATAATTGTTTTTAACATATCTATCTAAAATACCCCTATAGTAGTTATTTACAACACAAAATTATATAATGAGATGAATAGGGCGCTTTTATGGGTCCTTGTACGTGGCCCAATGTTACCTGGAATGCAGATAGTTCCTGTACATAGAATGGGAATGTGAAATGACACATGATCTAAAATATGATGTGATAGGGGTAAGCTTGTGTAGATTACACTTTTAGAATTTAAGGTACTTTAAATTAATTATGTAATCATACATTTGTAGAGGATTATGGCCTATTTTTATATCTTATCCTGCCAAAGCTCTACTCTCCTAGCTTTTAGTTCATTGTATATGATTCTTTTTTCTCCTACTTACAAAAAAAAAAAAAAAAAAGAAATTTGTTCCTACAGAAACCTGTAAGAGAAAAAGTAGGCAAAAATTTTGGGATCACTTTGGACCACTGAATTCTACATTTTGGGTTAGAAGTATACCATGTTTCAGAATGGTGTGTTGCAAAACGTAAATCGCTTGGGTAATTACATTTTTTGGTAACATTGCCATCGCCTTGAGTAGATTAATTCAGTCTATAGGTACGAGTTTTAAAAAGATTTGGGAGTCTTGGTCAAAGTGGTAGGAGCATTGGTAGCCTATAGAAATTTATGTGCCCCAACATCAATGAATGTTCACTTCAGAGAACTTGGCAACATCTAAGATTTTTGAGTGGTTGTTTGGTGCAACCCTTTAACCTATATGGATGTTTTAAAGGGATCTTCGGCAGAGATTCTTAGAATTTTCTTCTCCTCCTCCTCCTCCTCCTTAATGAGAATACAATCATTAAGAAAAATCTTGAGAGCCAAAAATCATTAGTGAATCATGGCCTTCATTCAGCGTATAATAACATTGAACTCTTCTAAGATCCAATTAGCCCAAGTATCACGCAACTTATGTTCACCTGTACTTGAATGAATTAATTATTATGATAATTATGAAGATTTTGATTTCATGTTTTTAAGAAGTAATTTTGTATCAGCATAGTAGAATGTATTTGAAACAAACCTCGAAGGGGTGAATGAGTGCTGCAGTAACGAACATTATAATTTTTGCATTGCATTATAAAAGCAAGACAATACTAATCAAGCCTTGATTGTTGGTTTAACTTGGACTCCTATCATAATTCATGTGTCCAGTAAAATTTTGTGAGTAATTTTCTAATTTTGTCTTTCACCATTATAAGTTGCTTAACCTTTCCCTGCTGTTTCTTTCCTTCTTTTTTTGTTGTGTGTGTGTGTGTGTGTTATAATTGGACTGTTTTAACTTTTTAATTTCATCTTCATATATTTTTATATGATATGCCGCGTGCATTTTCAACCAAGTAGTTAATCTTCCGGCAGTCAAACAGCCCAATTGTATGCATAGATGCAACCATTGGAGTTAAGAAGCATGTCCTGCTCTACATAAATTGTGTAGTTGATACTATAGAAGGATTCGTTCTAATACTTAGTTTGGTCAACATTCAATATTGACTGATTTTAACTTTTCAAGTAATTAACAGTCAGTTTTGCACCTTTACTTGCATTTAATTGAACATTTTATTTTCCAAGAGAATATATCATGCTATGATTGTTTTGTCTTTCAGAATATTCTTCTGTTCTTATATGAAATACTTATTTGATTCTCTCTCTCTCTCTCTCTCTCTCTCTCTCTCTCTCTAGGATGTTGACATTGATTCTCACTACAAAAGCTACAACACGACTACAAGACAATCTCTTGAAGCTTGGTCAGGCTCACAACTTGATTTGGGTCTTGTATGTATCTTCATGATTCTTTCAAGTTTCAACCCTTTTGAAGCACCTGTTTTATCGTTGACATGAAGTTCTCTTGTATAGTCTTAGGAAGCAACCATAGTGTTATGGCAGTACCAATGTCAATCGTTGCCAGTTACACACACAAACACACGAATATTGTTTTCTCTTGTAGTTAAACCCTTAGTTAGAATCCTTCCGGACCTGGAAAAAATTAGATTAATGTTATTTTGTCTGCAATATTTTTCTAGATTGTGCTTGCTTGAGGTTAGAAGGATTATTCAATTTCCAAATGCATACTAACGTGAAAATGAATTTAGCTTTTGGTTTTCACTTTTGAGGACTTCTTGTTCTCCATTGTATCTCTTTTCTCTCCATTTTAATAAAATTATTCTTTTGTTGCTGATCAAACAAAAAAAAAAAAAAGAATTTAGCTTTTGGTTATGCAGTTTCATAGAAAAAGCTTGACTATAAAATGGTACAAAGGTCATCCATGAAACTTGGTGGTATAGGGTTACTCCACTAGATGTAAGGGGAGCTTTTATTTCAACACACCACATTGTCTCAATTCACACACTTTTTTGGTTTGGATATCAACTTCTGAACAAAATTGCATGGTTTGAAAATCAACTTTCAAACAAAACCTTATGATTAGGCTATACCTTTGGTTCCGAAGTTGATTTCCAAACCATGTAATTTTGTTTGGAAAACAACTTTCGAACCTAAAATGGTGTGTGAACTGAGAGAGTTGTGTGTGGAATTAGAAGCTCCCATGTAAGAGGGAAGTTTGTGGTGTGGCACACCAGCCAACTAGCTAGATACTGGACATTTGAGCATTTACATTTGAATTGTCAAATAGATTGTTACTTGAGGAAGATATTGGAGTGACACTTTGGAGCTGGACAAATATTTATAATATGGCTACTCCTTTAATTTAAACAAGTTTGAGGGGTGTCTAGGATTCCCTTCTCGAACCTGATCTTGTTTGCTGAAGGTGACATAGGGTAAGCTCTTTCTTCTTGATGGGTGATGAGGAAAGAAGTCTAGAGGTCATGATCTGGAGCAATGACAAATGCTATCTGCTTCCAGCGTTGTGGAGTGGGTTTGAATCCTGGAATCGACCTCTCTACAAATAGTTTGGGGAAGGTTGCCCGCTTATTCCTATCCTAGACCTTGTTGTGAGCGGGGAGCCTTATGTATTGAGTACAACCCTTTTTTATTTGTGGGAAACTAAGAGAAATATGATGTTGGAACTTTGGGCATCATGGTGCTGTTATTATTATTAATTCCATATGTTGCGTTTAAAATTCTTCAGATGAGTTTGAAGTACAAATTTATTTGTTAGAAAAAAAGAAGAAGGTATAAGGTTTGAATTGCATCATTGAACAATTTTATGCTAGTAGCATTTTCATTTATTTGTTGAACATACTTGTAAAGCTCTTGGAACATATTAGAAGGTTCTCACAAGTCATATCGGTGCTAATTCTTACCTTGAAAATGCTTCTTTGCCTAAAAGATACATTAATCTCTTGTAGGTGGAATCAACAATAGAACACATTTGTCGTCGTGAAGGTGATGGAGCCATTCTTGTATTCCTCACTGGTTGGGATGACATTTCTAAGCTGCTTGAAAAAATTAAAGCAAACAGTTTACTTAGAGATCCCAGCAAGTTTCTTGTTCTTCCTCTTCATGGTTCAATGCCTACCATCAATCAACGTGAAATATTTGATCGCCCACCTGCCAATGTGAGGTATCCATCTTTCTTGTTGAGGTTCTATCTTTTGGTAAAGATTTATGATTTTTTTTTTTTTTTTTTTTTTTTTTTTTTTATCCTTAGCGAATGAATTAAATTTATTTTTAGCATTTGGATTTTTTCCAAAGTCATGTATTTTTTCTTGTCTCTTCAATTGCTTAGTTGTGTACTCAAACTTAAGGTGATTCATCATCAAGGATGGTTTTTTACCAAACGAAACAAAGCCTTAAGTCCCATCAAATGGGGTCGGTTACATGAATCCTTCTTCTCCACACAGCCCTATCAAAGGCCATTTCATTAGTCATCAAGGATAGTTTTTTGTTTATTCTTTTTTGTTTTCTTCTTCTTTTCACTGATTGGTATTGGTGTGCAAATATACAGAAGACAACATAAGTTAAATCATGGTCACGGTTACTATTCAGAATTACTTAAACTTTGTCGAGTGACAGCATTACATATTTTCTTAGTTCGCTATTTGAACCATCTGTGTCATTCATTTTGAATCTGTTCTAGTGGGCATAAACTTGGATACTGTCTGATGACAGAAATCTAATTGTATTGAGCTCTATGAAGCACGGATACTTCAAAAAGGGTGACGTATCCGTATCGGATACTTATCGGATACCGATACTCCTCGGATACTCGCGGATACGTATCGGATACTTCTTAATTAATTTTTTATTAATTTTGAAGTATCGGATACTTAATTTTGAAGTATCGGATATTCGAAGTTACATATTACTTATAATATTTTGTTTAGTTCTTTGATAAGAGGAATATAGTGAGAGTTAAAGTAATAGAATTTGTCAAATTGATGTATCCTTGTTGTCTCTCTCACTTCTCTCTCGCTTTCTCACTCTCTCACGTTTCTTCTCTCTGCTCTCATTCTTTTTTTGGTGTTACCATGTAAGGATGATGTTTAATTTGCATTTACTTTTGCTTTTGCTTTTAGTTTTGGATGTTTTATGAATGTTTGAGCACTTTTAGGTTAATAGGAATCCCTTTTTTTATTTATTAATTTACTTTAAGTTTTATTTTCATGCATATTACATTATTAAAATTATAATTTTCTTTTTTTTACGAATGTATCCCCGCTGTACCTGTATCATACTTTTTCAAATTTTGACATATCACCATATCCACATCCTCATATCACCATATCCGTATCCGTGCGTCCTAGGCTATCATTGATGACTTAAAAAAGTATATTTGCTGAAATTTTTATTTAAGAATGGTTTTTTGGCTTTAGCTAAGGTCTGTGATATTCACTGATGAAGGGGAACAAGTTGAAGTTATTGACCTTAAAGACTCTTAGTTTTATAGGAATTTTTCTTCTTTATCAAGTTATCTTTTGCTTTAGGTTTTATTTTTATGCATACTGCATTACTAAAAATTGTTAAAATAATATTTTTTACGAACGTATCCCCGCCGTATCCGTATCCTAATTTTTCAAATTTTGTCGTATCGCCGTATCCGTATCGTATCATATCCGTATCCCGTATCCGTATCCGTGCTTCCTAGATTGAGCTGTTCCATGGTCTGTAGTAATGAATTATATTTGTCCTAGTGAGCATATTGGTTTTTAAAGGTGTTGTGCTCCTTCATCCCTTGTTCCCTTTTACTGTGTAGATTGAATGGCTGATGGTATCAATTTCCTTGCCCGTCTCAGCCAACTTTAATCTTATTCAATGATATAACAATATTTTGTGTTGCTGTACTCTCACTTTGTTCTCTATTTGAGAAAATCTAGACTCTCTTGGGAAACTGTTTGGTGGAGCCGTTCTTCAAGGTTTGTACTGATTGAATGGTTCACATCACCCAAGCATTCAATATATGATGATATGAATTTTCTGAATATATTGATTTGTATGTTTATATTTTTATAGTAGTGTTGCAATAGATAGTTTTGCTAATCTGAAATCTTTCAAAATTCTTGTTTATTTCCAAAATCTTAGGTGTATTTTGTGTGTTTTGCAGAAAAATTGTGCTAGCGACAAACATTGCTGAGAGTAGTATAACCATAGATGATGTTATATATGTCATAGATTGTGGAAAGGCAAAGGAGACTAGTTATGATGCTCTAAACAAGCTGGCTTGTCTGTTGCCATCATGGATCTCAAAGGCCTCAGCACATCAGGTTCACTACTACCTACAAATTGTATCTCTATTCTAAATGTAAGTCTGTATAAATTATCCAAAGTCACACCTTAGGGCCACTGGAGGATTTCCTGGTCGTTAACTTCAGGGCCTTGAGATTAGTCGAGGTGCTCGAAAGTTGGCCCGGTCACTCGGATATCGAAAAAAAAATTATCCAGCCTACTCTTAAAATTATTGCAACTAAATTTCTTGAGTGCTTACTCGCATTTTTACTTCATGTTTTATGTTTGAGACAATTGCAGAGACGTGGTCGTGCGGGTCGTGTGCAACCTGGAGTTTGTTATAGATTGTATCCAAAATTGATCCACGATGCGATGCCCCAGTATCAACTGCCTGAAATTCTTCGAACACCTTTGCAAGAGTTATGCCTGCATATTAAAAGTTTGCAGCTTGGAGTCATTGGATCATTTTTAGCGAAGGCACTTCAGCCTCCAGATGCCCTCTCTGTTCAAAATGCAATTGAACTTCTTAAAACAATTGGGGCTCTAGATGATAATGAAGAGCTCACTCCACTTGGTATGTAATCTAATATGCCTGTGGAGTCCCTATCAATTTATAGATTTAGAAAATCCTCTGATTAATTTTACTTGACAGGGCGCCACCTGTGCACTCTGCCTTTGGACCCAAATATTGGAAAGATGCTTCTCATGGGTTCAATATTTCAATGCCTTAATCCTGCATTAACAATTGCTTCTGCTCTGGCACACCGTGATCCATTTGTCCTCCCAATAAATAGGAAAGAGGAAGCTGATGATGCAAAGAGATCCTTTGCTGGTGATTCTTGCAGGTTTGGTTATTTACTAAAGCCATACTGTTTTCTTTTTATTTTTTTTATAAAATATTTCACCCCTTTCTAATGCAGCGATCACATTGCGCTTCTCAAAGCATTTGACGAATGGAAGGATGCAAAACGTTATGGAAAGGAAAAAGCCTTCTGTTGGGAAAATTTTCTATCTCCTGTAACATTACAGATGATGGAGGATATGAGAAACCAGTTTCTGGATCTATTGTCAGGCATTGGCTTTGTAGATAAATCCAGAGGTCCAAATGTAAGCTCTAAAGTAAAATTCCATGAATGTCTGCCAGTAATCGTTTGCCTATGCCTACTCATGGTTAACTAATAGTTGCCCTTCTGATTGCTTAGGAGATGAATTTGTTTGGTTGAGTTTTCAGAATCCATTTTCTGAAAAATAAATAAATATTATATTCATGAAAAAAATGAAAAATAAAAAACACATTATTTTCATATGATTCTCTTTTTTTTGAGGAGGAAATAATTTTTAAAAAATTAAAAAAATCATTTTTTGTGGTTATTTTTGTCCAGCTAGTTTATAATTTTTCAAAAAAAATTCAGAAAACTAGTTTTGAAAACTCAACCAAATAATGTTATTGATTCTGAAACATTTAGGATAAACATGGATATGGAATGATTGTTCAAAACTACCTAAACCAGTTGAGACACATGGTTAATAGACTCGTATCCATTTTTTGCAGGCTTATAACCAATATAGTAATGATTTGGAGATGGTATCTGCAATCCTTTGTGCTGGGCTCTACCCGAATGTTGTGCAGTGTAAAAGAAGAGGAAAGCGGACCGCGTTCTACACTAAAGAAGTCGGGAAAGTTGACATCCATCCTGCATCTGTAAATGCTGGTGTTCATCTTTTCCCGCTTCCTTACATGGTTTATAGCGAAAAGGTGAAGACAACCAGCATATATATAAGAGATTCCACAAATATATCAGACTATGCTCTACTTATGTTCGGTGGTAATCTCATTCCTAGCAAAGCTGGTGAAGGCATTGAAATGCTTGGAGGGTACCTTCATTTCTCCGCTTCAAAGAGCGTGTTGGAGTTGATACGGGTAATGTTTCCTTTTGGGAGTCTCTCTCTATTTGCCCCTCTTCTCTCTTCTGCCCTTTTCCTCCCAAGGGCTGCAAACGAGCTGAGTTGAGCTAAACTTTGCAGGGCTGGAGCTTGGCCCGTTTGTTTATCAAGCTCAAGCTCAGCTTGACTCATTTATACTAGTCATGCTCGAGCTCAGGTCAAACCTTGATAATTGGGGGGGGGAAAAAAAAAAGAAGTCAGCTCGATAATCAAGTTTGGTTGGCTTGTTAAATATTATTATATATTAAATATACATATATAACACATTGTATATTATTTAACATCTTATTATTTAAGTAAATAATAAACAATATGAACTTATTCTAGCTCGAGCTTGGTTCGTTTATTAGACGAGCTTAAAAACCTGCTTGAGCTTGTTTATATACGTAGCGAACCAAGCTTAGCCGAACCCCTACTGAGCCAAGCTCGCAAGCAGTGTGGTTCATTTGCGGTCCTACTCTTACCATTCCTTTATTTCTTTTCTTTTCTTTTCTTTTCCCTGTTTGAATTTTGAAAATGGTGAAAATTTGAGTTGTTAAATGGGGGGATGGTTTTTTTGCAGAAATTGCGAGGGGAGCTTGACAAGCTTCTGAATAGGAAGATCGAGGAACCGGGGCTGGATGTCTCTGTCGAGGGAAAGGGAGTGGTTGCTGCTGTGGTTGAGTTACTGCATAGTCAGAGTGTACAGTATTGAGATTCTCTACCTTTCTTAGAACTGAACACTTAGAAATACGAGCACTTCGGTTGTTTAGATATATATACAAAACTTAGAACTTATTTTGTACTACTATTATTATTGTAATTCGAGGTTAAAAGAGAATTTTGTCCGGGAATTTTCTAGGATATGTTGAGCACTGGTTCAACTGAAATTTATATTTTAATAAAAGAAAAGCTTGTTTCTACTAGCACTTTGTTTGTTTAGGGAAAAAAAGTGTTTTTGCATTTTTTGGTATTTGGTATAATGGGAAATGAAAATGAACGAAAAATGTTCCTGCTGTGGTTAATGTTAAATGAGTTGATTTGGGCAAAAAATATTTTTCGAACTAGTGTACCAATGCTGTTATATAATCATTACTATTGCTCCTATCGTCACTACCCCATTATTGCTATACTATTACTACCCCATTATTGCTATACTATTACTACCATCACCACCACCAATGCTAGAGCTATACTACTACCATCACCACCATTGTCCTGCACGGCCACCCTACTGTCATTGGTAGTGCCAATAATGCCATGCATCAAGTGATAATTCAGTTCGTTTAAAAAAAAGAAAAAAAGAAAGTGATCATTCAGGCATTAAACAGAGAGGAACAGACGGTTTTCCAATTGATTTTGCAGTTGTTGCCAATGATAGTATACGATTATCATCCTCTATTTCCTTATGGCAATTTTGGTCCATGGCGTTTGTAGAGCTGGTGCAGCATGATTGTGATCGGTTGGCCTTCAATTTCTCAACAAAACCTTTCTACTACTTCCCAAAAAAAATTCCTTTCCTGAACTATACAACAAATAAGCACGCTCTTTCTTCACACTCATGAAAATAAAAAACAAGACGAAAACAAAAACAAAAACAAAAACAAATAGACAAAAACAATCAAAAACCGATATATTGTTTTACGTAGATTATTGATTCTTGGTCGGAATTTTAAGCCGAATATATAACTTATATGACAAGTCATGATTAAATTATACGTATGAATTGGATTCAATTATATATTACAAATACTGTATCACATATCATTGTCGTTTCTTCAACATCAATTTAAAATTTCGAGTCCATTCCCCCTTGTTCATTTACTTTCTAACAAAATCACCAACAAATAGACACAAATTATTTTTTTTTTCAAATAAAGAGAAAAAAAAGAAGAAAAAGAGGAGAGAATTGGGGGAACAAGGGAGTAAAGAAAGGAAAATAAATTATTTGCTTGGAGTTATTTTTCATTTGCCATCAAGTATTCTAAAGGAAAAATTATAATTCAGTGTAATATTAAAAAGTATTTACAAACATATGAAAAAATTATGTTTTTAATTATTAAAATTGATACAATTTATCATTAATTTATAATTAAATTTTTACAATTATACTGATCTGTAGTTTCCCATATTCTAAAAATATAAACGATGTCATAATCAATTCGTGATTAGCATAGACAAAAATGAGAGTCGCTGACACAAAACAGATTCAGCATTAATTTTTTCTCAAAATCAAAACAATTATTTTATTTGAAAGCTGGTTATAGGATGAAACTTTTTAATACCCCTAACCTCATATTAAGTGACGTCTCTTATTATTTAAATAAAAATATAATGCAGGATTTAATTGTTGGATCAAATTCCCTTCTATGGCATTACGACTATTCTAATCAAATTAGTTAGATTTTCATTATATTTTAATTTAAAATTTGTTGTTTTATTTTGATTATATACATTTTAAATACATTTTTTAAGGCATTTTTATGTATAAATCTCATTTTGAGAAATGATGATCCGTTTAGTCTCAACAAATTTTTATAGACCAATTAGTCCCTTTTATTTTGGAAAGATAAATTTAATATATTATTTAAAAATTGAGTTTACGGTTATATACCCTTATTTCTATTATGTTTCTTTTTTTTTTTTCTTTTTCTTCTTTTCTTTTGTGCTAGAAAGGTAAGATACACAAGCTATGAGAATCAAATTTATGATGAATTTTATATGAAAATATTTTTTATTTGGAATGACTTGAAATGTGAGATTCTTCAAATATTTCAAAAAATCTTCTTAGTAAACTTTGGGTATCTGTATAATTTCAAATTGTAACACTTAAATATAATACTCAAACGTAACACACTCTAATGTAATACTCCAAAAAAACTCCATAGTGTACTTTTTCCAAACGTAACACTCCAATGTAACACAAAAAACTCATTAATGTATTTTTCTCAAACGTAACACTCTAATGTAACATTCCAAAAAAAAAATATGAGATTCTTCAAACCATTCAAAAAGGATGTGAGATTCTTCAAACTATTCCAAAAGAAGTACAAAAATTTCTTAGCAAACTTTGGGCAAATGTATAATTTCAAACTGTGAGTGTTACGTTTGGAAGGGAAAAGGATGTGAGATTCTTCAAACTATTCCAAAAAATAGAATGTTTTCACAATGATAATTTTGGTATTATTTGGGAGGGAAAATAAATTTTGAAGGTATCAAAATTTATAAATGGGAGTCCAAAGAAATAGAGGGTCCAAAATAATTTATGGGATGCTAATAGCACCACTCTTTATGAATTTACCCTTATAATAAACTATTACATTTTTATCCATATGTCCTTTACCTTTGTGACCAACCAGAATTAATTTAAGAGCATCCTTACCAGCCTACTTATATTTTATCATAAAATATTATTAAAATTCCCTATTTTAGAAATCACTTTTTCATCTACTTCCCCCAACAAACTCCCTATTATTTCTCTATTCTAATAAAATATTATTTTTAATTATTTTATATTTTATATATTTGGGGATGAAGATACTCAAGAACCAATGATGGTTGAATAAAAAATAATTTTATATTTATGGGAGATGAACTGTAACAACCCCGACCCATGATTAACGTATAATCCATGATTAAGAAGGCTTAATAAGTAACTAAAGTGAAATTTTGCATGAATTGCCTGTGTATTGCATTATTTGTATTCATATCTATTTATCGTAGAAAGATCTATTCGTGTTTATGTTTTGTTTTGCGAATTGAAGGTCTTATCGGCATTCGATTATTAAATTGACTTCGGTTATGTATTATTTGGAATTTTTAGATTTTTATGGTAGGTTTAATTAAAATTTGATTCGGAGCGATTAAATTAGATTAATTAA
Source organism: Camellia granthamiana (assembly GCA_036172215.1). Taxonomy (NCBI): domain Eukaryota; kingdom Viridiplantae; phylum Streptophyta; class Magnoliopsida; order Ericales; family Theaceae; genus Camellia; species Camellia granthamiana. The sequence goes on from CM069914.1 coordinate 50,298,232, forward strand.
TGTTCTCTTGCTTAGCTATAATTAGCCACCACTAATGAAGCCTATATGTAACGACCCTCGTTATTGATTACCGAATTATATACTAATTATCGCTAAACTGAACTGATAATGATTGATAATCGAATTAATTGAAGTACTGAATGGATCGATTGAAATTGAAACTGAAATTGAATAAGTTTATTTATCGAATTGCACATTGCATCTGTTCAATTGATTGAATGTCTGTTGCATTTATATGTTTAATTGCTAATCGAAGGCCTTATCGGCGGCCGAATTAGAAACCGTTTAGTGTTTCAGAATCAGTATAATATTTGTGATTTAATAATATATTTACCTGAAAATTGATTAGGAACGATTAAATTAGATTTAAATCGATTAATTGCCAAATTCAACCTATTTACCAAATTGCCATTAGAGTGGACTATTGTTTATTCCTCTTATTAGAGCCTTAAACACTTAGAGGAAACATTGATCAGCCATTCTTTTGCCTCATAACCGGCCAAACCTAGAGAAATAGAGGGAGAGTGAGAGAATTAAGCTCATTTGTTGAGATTGCTCAAGAATTTGAAGATTTGAAGAATAAATTGCTAAATTAAATTCCTAGACTTGCATTTGAAGAACCTAGGTGAGAAATCTATCCTCCTAATTGTGTATTACTCTTGTCATGCATATCTCATATCAAATTTAGTGGGTTAAGTCATGAATTTGTTCAAAATGGTGAATTGAAGCTCAAATGTTACATGCATGTGTATATTGAGGCATTTTGAAGTTGATTCATGGTTAAGGATTACATGCATGCCCATATTCATGTAAGAATCCATGTTTTCAGTTTGTTTTCAAAGTATTGAGCTCTTTAGAGCAAAATTTAAAGCTGAAAATTGGTTTAAAGATCATGCATTTCATGTTTTGAAAGTGTTCTTGAATTGTTCTTGAAAAGTGGCTTTGATTGATCAACTCTTGGGCCTTGCATGTGCAAATTAGCTTTTGAAACTTGTAATACATTGAGTTTAAAGTGTTTTCCCAGATTTTGGGCCCAAGAGGTTGAGTTTTGGATGGTTGAATACTTGGTTCGAACTTGGGAGACAAATCTGGAAATTCCAGATTTGGCTTCCTCGCTCGAGCGAAGGATTCCTCGCTCGAGCGAGCCCTTTGGTTTTGCAAGCTCGCTCGAGCGAGCATCGAGCGACCATCGCGCGTAAAAATTGAGCAACCAGTACTTTTATTGTTCATCAGATCGCTCGAGCGAAGGGAGGCTCGCTCGAGCGAAGCCTTTGATTTTGGGAGCTCGCTCGAGCGAAGGAAAGCTCGCTCGAGCGAGGTGCCTATTTCCAGCAACTTTTGAAAAATGCCTTCCAAGTGTAATTTTGCATCCTCATCTCATCCTAGGCATTCTTAGGCCTAGTTTAAGACATCTTAATGAGGATTTAGACATAGAACACACCGAGACATATTAGGAAGTTAATTATTGTACTTCCCAAACTGTTAAACTTAGTGTGTGTTCAATTGTTTAATTGTTTAGGGTTGGCTCTCGGGGACACGCTCTAGCTGCTATTAGCCCAATCTCTGTGAGTAACAGATTGTGTAAAGATATGTTCAAAATGATTATATTTTGAATACTGAACTGAACTGTTTATTGAACTGATATTGTTTATTGAATGAATGTATGTCCTGTATTTCGAACTGTATTGTGGCATCCTTAGCACCCATTGTTATTGATTGATACAGAGCTCTGTCGGTTTCCTTGTGGAACCATATTGTTTACTGATTGATGGCCATCATTATTGTTGGGTCTGTTAAGGCCCGGTCCTTTTGGACCTACCGTTTATAGGCTAATGGATGTACCACATATGACTGATTGACTGAAATATTGATCGATCGAAATATTGATTGACTGAAATATTGATTGATGAAATACTGTTTAAATGAATTGATTTCATTACTGCAAGGACATTCATTCATAACCCCTTTACACATTATGTTATTCACTGGGCTTTAGCTCACTGTTTATATATATATGTAGGTTCTCAGCAGCCAGACCGGAGCTAGGAGCGTAGGTCAGTCCCCAGTTTTGTCCAGCCAGCCTGTGTGCCTCGCAGCGAGGTTCCTAGTTGCCATACTATGGCTTTGGGGTTTTGTTTTCCCCTGTCTGTCTCACTGTTTTGTACTGTTGTGGGACCATTGTATAGACTGTTTACTGTTCGTTGTACTGTCCAAGGGGTTAGGCCCCAGTTTTATCGACTGTTGTGTATATGTATATTGTGTATGCCATACTGTATTGTACTGTTGTCAAGGGGTTGGATCCCTGTACCGATTGACTGTAAATGGTCGTATAGACCGCACTGTTCCTGAACTGATGAATGCATGAAAAATGTTTTTGGCATACAGATCATCACAGCTCTTTGAACACTATTCATTTATTGTTTTGGCTTCCGCCAAACCCTGAACTCTGTTTATATTGTATGATTGTTAAGCAGGCCTTTGGTAATCACGGATTACTGGCCAGTTACGGTGCTAAACCCATAGGGCCGGGTTTGGGTCGTGACACTATATAAGGTTCCTTATGTGCCCCCACTCATTCCTTTTCCTCATTTTAACATATCTTTGAGCTTATATACACACCAGACGTGAGAGAGAGGGAGAATGAGAAGAGGTTGTGCTCAAACTTGAGTTGAGAGAAGATTGAAGAGAAATCAAAGAGATTGAACTCATTTTCTTGAATAATTTGAGTCTTGGGTAAGAATTCAACTCAGTTATGTAACCTTAAACTCATTTTCTTGAAGAATCAAAGAGAATTAAGTTGTGTCAATTAAGAATTGAACTAGAAGTGTAGAAATTGAGCCATACCATACATGCATGCACGCACTTCCATCACATTTTTTAGTTTGAATTTCAAACATATTTCACATATATGTGTCTATCATGACTGGGTTTTGAGAATTCATCACATTTCTTACCATTTGACCTTAATAGATCATGTTTTGGAAAGTCTAAGTTCATAATAATTCATGCAAGTCACGTTCATGGCATATTCATAAGTTTCAAGTTGACTTTTGAACAGTGGGCATGTTATTGGGCTTGATTTTACGAAATGGTTTTGAATTCAAGATGTTTTCCAAGTTTATACATGTATCTTTAAGTTTTTAGCCCAAAAAGATGAGTTTTGATGCATTGAATTCGAGTTTTGCAGCTTGAAATGAATCTGGAAATTCCAAAATTTGACTCATCCACTCAAGCGGCAGATCCTATGCTCGAGCGACCACTCTATGATCTTGCACTTCCGCTCAAACGACCAGAAGTTCGCTCGAGAGTAAAATACAAGCTCCCAGAAGTTTCATATTTTTGCAAACAGCTTGAGCGACAAGAGTTGTGCTTAAGCAAGGACCTCAGTCTCACGCTCAAGTGACCGTCGAGCAGAGAATCCATACAACCAGTACTTTTGCAAAGTTTACAGGCCGCTCAAGCGACATAAGTTGAGCTCGAGCGACTACTCATATTTTGCATGTCCGCTCGAGCGAATAAAATTACGCTCGAGTGAGACCCATATTTTTAGCAAATTTCGCTAAGTGTTTCCAAGTGCATTTTAGCATCCTCATTGCATCCTAGGCATTCCTAGGCCAAGATTAAGACATAATAATGAGGATAGAGGTTATAAATACACTAAGAACGAAATGAAATGAGTTATGTACGATCCAAATGTGTGTTTCAACATATGTATCTGTTATGTTTGTGTAGGTCACGAGCCGTGAGCTGTTAGTCCATTGGTTTACTATCAAGTTATCTGTGAGTAATAACTTAGTAAAGTTACGTTCGATATAAAATACTTTCTGAATATTATGATATAATATGAACTGTTTTTGAATGATACAAACGGCTACTTTGTGATTATATGATTGATGATCTAATTCTTTGAAATTTCCTTGTGGTATCCTTAGCGGAGGCCCTCGTCCAGGGGAAATAACACTGTGACTTATGGTCATGAGGCCCTCGCCCGGAGGAGATAATACCGTGGCCCAGGCCCTCTCCTAGGAAAAATAATACCGTGGCATAGGCCCTCGCCCGAGGGAAACAATACCGTGGCCCACGTATAAGATAGATTACCTAGTACTGGAGGTTTCAATGTGGAACTTAATATGCTTGACCAAAGAAATATGTTTATGACTCTGTTTCTGATACGAATATGTTTATGTTTCTATTTTTGTTCAATAAGAGATTTTAAAGTTATATCTGTGACGGACATTATTCATTGAACCTCTTTACTCTGTTACTATTCACTGGGCTTCTGCTCACTATTTATATTATGTATGTAGGTGACCAGGCTCGGGGTTGATGACCTGGCGTCTCGGTTTTGTCAGCCAGGCGTTGTGCCTCTGAGAAGGTTCATTTTTGCGAGCGGGTCAAGTATAAATGGCTTATGTTTAAGACTTTGTCTTTTGTTTGGTATAGAACAAGTTCTGTTCATCTGTACACTGGGCTAAGTCCCACTTTTGTTTTATCTGTATATGAGATTGAGGCACGACTAATATGTATGATGTCACATGTGTGTTATTAAAGTTTTAAATTTGTCTCATATACGTCAGCACAGTCTATGGACAATGTGTTTTATATGATTGCTTCCGCAACCCCTAATTATATATTATTCTATTCAGAAGCCTTTGGTAATCCCAGCATTACTGGCTGGTTACGACGCTAAACCTATAAGGACGTGTTTAAGTTGTGACATGAACAGTTACTCTCTACATTTGGGAAGCAACTGTAACATTTCTTATAATAGGGAGTTGTTTTAAGGGAGCTGATGTAGTTGATTTTATAAAGAAATATTCCCTAAAATAGATAATGGGTAGATTTAGGGGATCCAATGGGGATGCTCTAGCATAATACCTTATATTTTCACATGAACAACTTGTCATTGTCTGGTTCTCACTACTTTCCCAATCAATCTCACCCTCAATATGATATGGGACGAGAGTGTAACATTGTAAATTCGCTTCATTGTCGTCCTTATGGGTCATTAAAATAGATAATTGGAGAGAGTAATTATTATTTTATTGGTATTCCAAAATGGATGTGCAGATAAGCTAACTATTATTTTTTGGGTATTTCAAAATGTATGTACAGATTAGTTGCTCCATACATCTGCCAGGGAGTATTGTCCCTTAATATCCACAATCATTTGCCGAAACCAACACCACACCTACGTCAAGGTTGAAACTAAGGTTTCAGAGTACTTTAGACATTAAGAAGTAGATGTAACCCTAATAATCTACTACGGAGGAGATTTGAACTTAGACGTTGAACAAGGTGGACCTTACCACTGAACTAACAAATCACTAGTGAGAGTAATTATTTATATTATGAGAATTTATTGTTATCTTTGGCAACCCGTGGGTGAGGCTATTTTAGCTTATTTCACAAAAAAAAAGCTAAATAGCCTCATTGTAGCTGAGGCAGGAAAGAACTGGGTGTCACCAGAGAGTGAAAAGATTATTTTACCCTTTGTTTAGCTCATATAAAAAATCAGAGTAATCCTTGATGTAAAGGCTCACATCTATCTCATCTATCTCACCCATTGAACTAGCATGTACTTTTTCCATTTATTACAAACAAAAAATTATGTAATATATATGTATCACTAGTCAACAAGGGTTGGAGGTGGCGGTGTCCTCACTGCTACATCATTGGCTACTTTTTTATTTTATTGTTTTTGGTATGGGCACTATAGTCATTTTACATAACACTATCATTTTAAATACATTTTTCAATATAACAATTCAAATAAAAATTCATCCCATATTTTCAAACATAAAAATTAAAATAACCTAATAAAATAGTTAAAAAATCTAAAAAATAGTCACTTTTCAAACACTCATTATGTATTATATGAAATATATGATATTGAAAACAAATAAATTATAGACAAATCATAAAATATAACTAAAAGGTACAAGGACATGTGATATTCTGAACTCACTCTATTTGGTTGAAGTATATTTATGAATTTTTTCAAAAAATTATAAATTTATTTCACAAAAGTAGGCACCAAAATATTTTTATGTAATTATTAAAGTAGGTAAATTGTTGTCATTAATTTGAAATTTGTTTTGAAAATATAGGCTGAATTGTAATTTTCCCAATAAAAAAATAGGGGAAATTCTGTGTACACCCCATAGACTATCGTTTTCTTCGTTCTGTATGTAAAACCCTAATTCTAAGAATCTCTCTCTCTCTGTGCAGAGAACAAAACGAGAGCACCCAAATGGGTCGTCCCGAGCCTTGTGTGTTGTTCGCTCAGACATTTGTTCATCCCCAACTCGATGAGTACGTCGACGAGGTACTACTTCTTCCGTTTCTTCACATTGTTCTATTGTTGATGGGTTTGCCATCCTTTAATCAATTCTGCGCATGATTTACTTTTGGTGCACTGTTTGGTCGTTGTTACCAATTTGGGTTTTGGGTGATAGTAGGAAGAAATTTACTCCACAAAGTTCATATTTTTTTAAAAAAGATTTTGTATTTTCAACATTTTATTGGCAGCTGAATGGATTTTAACTCAGCACTAGTGTATTCTCCATTATGTTTATACTTTGTATGAATGGATATGTTATTTTATTGTTTTAAGTAAATTTCAGTACCAGAATTACATAGAACATGAGATTCGATGTTAAACTAGACGAAATTAAACCTGATTGCCAACTATGTAGGGTTCTATTATATATAATTTTGGAGAATAGTGATATATAAGTAGGCATTAAAAGTTTGTATTTGTTCCTTACCCTTTTGGTAGGATGATGTTGAGAGTGGAATTTAGGAGAACCTAATTACAAAGTTATTTATTTCTATTATGGTTGTTTTAGGATTAGTTTAAGTGGATAAGCTCTTTTGTGAACCGCCTTTTAAATGGGGTTAATATGATCAAAGAGATATGGAAACTTTAAAAAGGGTTTTGAAAGTATTGTTGACCAACTATCGACAGTTTAGTTTCAGAGAAAGTAAAGATCTGTTTAGTTGTTGTTTATATAATTTTTGATTAGTACAAGGGTCTGCATTTTCTAACCAGCAATGTTGACTGCTTAGGAACTAGACTATACAGACTCTCTTCAGGCTTAACTGATGTAAATGGTTTGTGGCGTACTTTGTGCATCAATAAGGACTAGGTTGACTCAAATCTGTTGGGGACAAAGTAATAATAACCTTTTCATCTGAGGATGCATGAGCAGTTTTCGGTGCATTTGCTTGCCATTCAATTGATTGGTGAACTAGTTTTATCCTGTTGTGGTGCTAGAGAGCAAAATGGATAAAAGAAGAAAAAGATAGGGTGACTGTAGAGATGGGCCTTTACTCTTTGTTTGGTATAGTGGTGGGGAGAGAAGTGAGTTACCAAGAATAGGTTTACACCTAGGATTGGTGCTCATCCTTACTTTTGTGCATTATTTATGGATGAACTCACTTATCCTGCTTTATATCGCTTGTTAATGACAAAGTTCTAAATTGTGAGTTGGAATGTTATTGGAGAAATGCTTTAGAATTTAAGGACTATATGGGCTATATAGATTTGATTTTAGAAAAGTCAAAAGCAAATTTGTGACTATAGCCCAACTGTGTCTATAACGATGGAAAATTGATTGTATATAACATAAGACTTAAAGAGTTGGATCATTGAAGTGTGAAGGTTCTTTAGGAGTGTTGTATGGTTGTTGAATTGCTAGGCAGTAAGGAAATATCAATGTTAAGATGAATGTGTGCAACGATCCCGTTTAGCATTGGAAGTTTGCATAAGTGATCATGGGTATAAATGTTACATGGTCTTGGGTAAAACTTAATCCCAAAAGCTAGATAATGAGATGAGGGTGCCCTTATGCTTATAGGCTATGAAGCACGGACACCGACACCAACATAGGATACAGCAATTTCAAAAAAATGGGGACACAGACACAGCAAGGAACACGGCGATTTTTTTTATTTATTATATATTTTTATGTGTTATGTAGATTCATATTATATTCATCCTAAATCAAAATTAACAAACACTAACATAGTAACATTAATTCAATAAATATAACCACTATATTTAAACAAATTAATAGATCATCCATTCACAAAAAAGTCACAATAAACGATAACAAGAATTAAGACGAGAAGGGGAAAACATTCAACATCCAACAATATTCTTCATAAAAGCATTAAATAAGAGAGGCAAAAGAAGGAAAAAAAAGAAAAGAAAAAAGTGAGCCCCGATGTGTCCCATGCCATGTCTTGATATAGACACGCGTATCCCCACCATGTCCCATGTCATTTCCCAATATGGACACGCGTGTCCCTTGCAAAAAAATCATTAAATTAGATGGCGTGTCACCGTCACGTCACCTATTTTGGAGTGTCCATGCTTTATAGTTTATAGGCTTCACATTATTTTGGTACCTAGGCAATGTGGGATTTCGCTTCACACCCTCCCTCACATACAACGTGCTCACTCGGCAGTACTTGCTGCATGCAGGCCAAGCACATGCACTTTACCCATCCCTAGTTACTCCAGTTCTGATACCATGTTTGCTTTCAACTTTGTATCAATAAAAGGCACCACTAGGTTGCTACTAATTAACTTAAATTTAAGCATTTTGAGTCATGGTTGGAGAGAAACGCACAGATCTTTGATGAAAAGGAGTTAGATGCAGAATCTCCATGGGATAAGGTGGGATATTTGCTTTCATTTTGGGCTTTTGTGTCTCATCCTTCTAAAGAAGTTCTATTTTTCTTGATTTCTAGGGATTGGGCTACTGCTTGCCATCCTTAGTGATTGGTTTTTTTGTTGATTATTTTCGGTTTTGTTTAGACCTTTTTCATTGTTCGAGGACTCCTTGTCTTCTCTCCCCTTTCTTGCTTATGCTTAATAAAATTCTTCATTGCTTTTGAAAAAAAAAAAAAAAAAAATGTTGGTATTAGAGTCAACCCATGCACACTACCATGTGGGTCACTGTTCTGGGCTTACTATGAGCTTAAAGATTTTAGGTCATGTTGTATGGTGATGAATAATTGTTAGAAATGATTTGGTCATTTGCGACATAGATCATCTAATGTGGTAGCAAGAAAGGGTGATGCAATCCATGTAGAATGTCTTATAAAGATAAGAGGAAGACCATGAAAGAAATGGGTTCAAGCAGTGAGAAAGAATTAGTTGCTTTGTTTTTAACTAATGACATGGTTATGAATCGAGCTAATTAGAGAATGCAAATCCTGCAATTGACCTATGTGATCTGATTAAGGCTTATTGAGTTTAGGGGATGGTGAGTAATGGAAAATGTTGTAACACATTACAAGTATTTCAACAGATGATCATTTGAATTGTAGAAGATGTATGATCATATTTGATGTTGTATGTGTAAGGTGGTCGATGAACTAAACTTTCTTGTTCATTATTTGGAGTTTGTTTGCTAGACTTGTGCTTTATTTGTTGTTATCCTTTTGTTATCTTGTGCATCTTAGCTTTTGAATGGGTGTTGGATCAAAAGAGGGAAGAAGTAAGCCTCCTTTCTCCCTTTGTGCATATTGTGATAATGATTTTGGATAATTTTTTAGAACCAGAAGCTTGGTATTCCTATGCGAATAGTCATGTTGGACAATTTTCCTGTAGGTTTGCAATCTCAAATATACCATATTCATATTCTCCTAAGCTCTCTAAGGCTTTGTTTGGTTAATAAGAATTTTGTGTGGGAAAGTTGTTCCCAGGAAAAGTTTGTTAAAGGAAAAGGAAATTTATTTTGACGACAGATTTTTGCAAGAAAAATAAAAATTATTTGTTCTTTTATTAGGAAATGGAAAGTTATGGGAAAGTGCTTGAGTTGCTTATGAGATTCCCATGAAACCTTGTTTTTTTTTGTGGGATAAGTTTTGAAGGAAAGTTTAAAGTGAAATAAATGGGCCCTACGAGTTTCCTACTAACTGAAAAGTTAAAAATTAATATTGGAAAGTTGATTTTCTTGTACTTTACTTTCCTGACAACTGAATGGGGCCTAATTGTTTTTCATTTAGTGTTCTCTCAAAATTGTGATTATGGTTTAAATTATTGTTATTATTATTATTATTTTTTTTGGAAGAAGGCTTCCATTCGTAGACAGTTTTGTTGTGTTTGTTATTGATGATGATAATCTATAGATAGACTATCTCCACCTTGTTGCAAGTTCAACTATATTGTTTTCCTTTTTTCTCTTGGTCTCTAAATATCTTCAATCTTGATCTCCAACTAATGTTTGAATAGCTGGCTTAATTGACAACGTTCTGCTTATTTTATTTTCTATATTTTTTAGTTTTTTTTGTGTTACAGTAGTCTGCTCATTTGTTATATGCCACTAACATATTCTATCTCTTTCCAGGTAATATTTGCTGAACCTATTGTCATCACTGCTTGTGAGTTCCTCGAACAGAATGCTACATCAGCTTCTCCGGCAGTAACACTAGTAGGGTAAGAGTGTTAGTAATGTTGGTTGATTTTTTACTTGTTATGTTATTCTTAGGAACCATGTATGGCCTAGTGAATGGTGCTATATATTATGTTTGATTTAGAATTTAGGCAAGTATACTTTCAATTTGAAAGATATACGTTGCTAAATGTATTGTAGAAGAAAAATTGGAAGTTGGAGAAGAAAAATTGGAAGTTGGAGAAGTAAAAGCTTTTAAATGGATTGCTCACTTTTTCATGTCACTAAAAACATTTTTCTTTCTTTTGACCAGCAACAAAGAAATTTTATCAAATAAAATAGAAGAAAAAGTACAGAGGACTATAAATCTTCCAAGTAAAGATTACCAAAATTACATCTCACACAACTTTCCAATTTGTATTAATAAAAAACAAGAAACCCCCTTGAAAGAATGCAACGCTGATACCCAAAAAGAAGTCAAACAACAAATTGTCCATAAACCCTCTATGTTTTCATCCTTTTCCTAAAAAGTCTTGCATTACTTTTTAACCAAATTACTCTAAACATGACACAAATCACATATTTCCAAAGAACTTGGGCTCTTCTATTGGGGCTAAACTCCCTTGCAAAACCCCCCCTTGCGGGAAAAAAAAGGAAATATCATGTGGTATTTTCTTCATGGTGTGTGTTTCTATTTTCCAATTTTGTGTTACTGTTGTTATCATTACCTTTTCCACCAGCTTATCTTGTGATGTTCTTTTTCTTGTACAGGGGCACTTCACCCCCTTCATTTGCTTTGGAGGTTTTTGTTCAGTGTGAAGGGGAAACGAGGTTTAGGCGACTCTGTCAGTCTTTTCTGTATTCTCATTCTTCGTCAAATGCACTTGAAGTTGAGGTAACTACTACTGCTCTTTGCTGCTTCGCCAATGATACCAAAAAATGCTAGTATTCTAGTGATTTACATTGATGTTCCAAAGTGGTGAATTTAGCAATCCAAAATGATCCCAATTTTTTTCCTATTTATTTCCTTAAAAAGTTTTCTTTAGGAGAAAAAATATAGATTAGTTCAACTAAAGTACCCATGCATTCTTATTTCAGAAATACGTATAAGAATGCAAAGTGGTTTACTTTCAACAAATACAGATGTGTTTACATTTATATTTTGATGGTAACTTTGACTTTATTTAGTTATCTTGGCCTACACTTTGGCAGCAATTTTGGCTGAAAGTAAGCACAGTTGTTGAGTGATTGGGAGATATAAATGATACATAAGCACTCTGGATTAAAATAGCCTAATTTGCCACCCTGGGGTGGTGGATGCCACTCTAAAATGTGAATCAGTGGACTGCAGTTTCATTGATTTCATTCTGCAAATTAATCTGAGCAGTTACTGGGTTCATTATAAATTGTGAATGTAGCAAATGATTGGGTGGCACTTGGCCTTGTTGCCGGTATGCCACGCACATCCTATTGCTCGCGGCTGAACTTTTGACCGCACCTTAGAAGCGCGTTGAAACAATTCATATCTTGAAAGTCTAATGCATGGTGTGTGGGTTGAACCAGTGGCCTCATTAAATTTCAACAACAATGCTACCGCTGTGATCCCTCACATGTTTAATAAAAAAAAGTAAAAAAAATACGTACATATTGTAAAGCTCGCATGCGTCTGGTGGAGAGAGTCACTGATGGGTCAATAACATACAGGCTTTCAGTGGTAACTGCCTGGATGTCTTTCAGTTATGGCCCTTTTTGCTTGTTTGGGGCTGTTCATGGTCGGCCCTAGGAATATTTTGGGTAAGATGATTTCAAATTAGAGTTCAATGGAATGGTTGCAAATTTTATGTCTGTTCAATCAGCAGCAATTCACCATGTATACATTTTTGCAATTCACCATAATTAGATATGTTTTTCTAATGTATATGTAATTTCTTTTCCTTTCCCATAAATATAGTCAACATTTAAAGAAAGTATGGTGATAATTATAATGTTTTTAACATTTTATTGGAAGTATTTATATTTATACATGTGCACTGCAAGATAAGATAAAATATTCAGCTCACCAAAGCTGCAACTGAAATCGAAATATACAAGGAACCCATTCAGTTTCTGTTTGGTTCTTGTTGCTTTGTTTGGTTCAAGCTAGTGAACCTAGTTTTGATAATTTTGGGGACAAGGTGGGCTACCACCTGCACTTACATGGGATGCCCCTCATATTTCTTGTTATTACTCTTTCAATGTTGTTTTTTTTTCTTTTTTCGATAACTCGGTATTCGGCCCAATGAACCGACTAATACAAGAGACCAATCCCACTGTTCACTAGTGGGGGCCCCAATTAAAGCTAGGTCAAAGCCCCGTATAGATTGGCCCCAAGAAATTGTTTGCACCTAGGAGGTTTCGAACTTGAGGCTGAGACCATGGAGGAGGGAGCACCTCCCCCCAAGCCCCAGGCCTTGACCACTAGGCCAACCCCTTGGGGTTTCTTTCATTGGTTGACTTGCAAGTTAGATGTCCTCAGTTGTCTCTCGCAGTGGTTGTTTCTTACCTTTGCCTTAATTCAGCCAATTGTATGGTGCTCAACCCCTTCCCCCTTTCTTCTTCTTGGTATATCTTTCATTGGGAAATCTGTGACCTATTTTTTAAGTTTTTGTAAGTATAATACACAATTTTGTTGCAGGCTGTTGTAACTAATCATTTGGTTGTAAGAGGCAGCTACCGCAGCCTTAGCTTGGTCATATATGGGAACACGGCAGAAGATCTGGGGCAGTTCAGCATAGAAGTTGATTTAGATAGCTCTTTAACTAATACAGTTTTTTCTATTGAGGGAAAGCTTGAAGATCTCCCACCTGCACTGCATCTGACTAATCTGACAATTGAGGAATTGATATCTTCCCCAAAAGCATTATCTCTAGAAGTTGTTGCATCCGATATTTCTGTTGAGATTAAACAGTTGTTAGAGTTGACATTTAAGGCTTTGCAATTGTCGAACCTTGGTGATGCAGTCAATAAAGTTATTAGTTCTTTTGTGTCAGCAGCCTCGTCTTATGATACTCATTGTTGGTATTGTCCAGCTATCGGTCAAAAACAATCTTTGGAGGGCAGGTCTAGAAATTGTGTACTTGCTGAGGCTAGAAAGGATCTGTTGGATATCTACGATAGCCTTCAACATAAATCAGGAAACCTTTCAGCTGAATCCTTGGCAGACAGCACATTTCTCGATTCTGAGGCTGATGTGGCTACTTCCAAACAGTTGATGGATATCCTAAGTAAATATTTCCATTTTGATAGGACTTCTGGAAATCCTGGGCATCGTCAGCTTTCAAAGGTGGTTTAAATTCTCAATGGTTTTCGGTTACTTCAGCAGATTTTGATGTCATTTAACTGAATTGAATTAATGCTCTCTCTCTCTCTCTCTCTCTATGTATGTATGTTTATATACATATATATGCTTGAATTCATTGATCACTGATTTTGTAACTTTCTTCTCAGAATAAGGGCATCATTCTGTGGTTGAGTGCTGCTCTTTTGTTTTGCTCTAGTAGAGAGAGCTGCTTTCACTTTGTTAATAGTGGTGGTATGGAGCAGCTTGGACATATTTTTTGTAATGGCATGCGAAATTCTCATGCCATTACATTGTTGTTACTTGGGGTTGTGGAGCAGGCTACTCGGAACTCAATTGGTTGTGAAGGATTCCTTGGTTGGTGGCCTCGTGAAGATGAAAGCATTCCTTCTGGGACCAGTGAAGGTTATAATCAATTATTGAAGTTGTTATTGCAGAAACAGCCGCATGATGTTGCTTCTCTTGCAACTCATATACTTCAACGCTTGCGTTTTTATGAAGTTGCTTGCAGATATGAGGTATATGCTTGGACTTGGTAGTGCGTATTGGGGTGGTGGTGGTTGCTAGTAGTTGTATGATTCTAGTTACAGTGACTTATTTATCATTGCTGTTTTGGCAGTCTGCAGTATTATCTGTACTTGGAAGTCTTTCGGCTGCTGGAAAGGTTACTAGTGTCACTTTGGACAAGCTTACCAATGCTAAATTCCAACTCAAAACTCTCATGGTTAGTTGAAAGCTTCTTATTCTTTGTCTATTTGGGCTTAAAGCAGACTAGTAGTCACTTTCTAGTAATACTACAATTGTTGTTTATTAGTTAATGTTTGTTGACAAGTGTTGCTGCAGAAATTGATAACTTCACGTGGTCCTATTGAAGATCCTTCCCCACTGGCCTGCACAAGCAGATCATTGCTTCTTGGTGAAACGGAAGGCTTGTTGTCATACAAATCAACTTGTAGCTTGATTACTTCCTCAAATTGTTGGTATTCTAATTGGGATATTGACTCGCACTTGCTATTCCTTCTCAAGGTATGTTGTTGCATCTGCTCTTTCACTCAAAAGTGGCTATAGTTGGGACATGAACTCACATTTGCTTTGGTTTCACAAGCTCTACTGTGTATGAGCTCCTTTTCATTCTAAAAGTGGTTCTTAGCATATTTTTTTTGTTGCTTCATCCCTTTTTTGTTTGGTAATAATTTTTTGGCATATTTCTTTGGCATTTTTTTTTTGTTTCTTTCCCCTTTCTTCCTACTTCACTTTTTATTGATCTTTTACGTTCTGTTTTTGAGCAATATAGCTCTGTTTTTTTGTGCTAATTAATAATAAGCTTGTTCTTCCAAGGAAGCATGATGAAAATTTATTTGTATGGAAGAAGTCCATAAATGGCAGAGACTTGTTTATCACATATATGTGAGATCATGATTGAACATTAACCTTGTTCAATAGACCATTCAGCAGACATCTAGGGTATGTACGCAAAGAAGAAAGAGGAGGAGAAGAAGATGAGAGGGAAAGAGGCCAATCACACACAAACACAATCTCCAATTCTCATAATATCAATTCTTCATTGAATTATTGAGATTACACATATATTCCATTTTGCAAAACACACAAGGTATCAAATCTTTGCAGCAAATAAAGCACCACACAAACACCATAGGCTTGACTAAAGTGCTGACTTACACCTCCTACAGTGTTGGAAAATCAGAGTAGGAACCAGGATGGACATTCTGCAAGGTAGATAAATCTCAGGTCCATCCATGCAGCCATCCCAAGAACGATCTTGTAGAGAAAAAAAAGGGCAAGCAACCTAATCAAACCACCCAAATGATTAAAACAATAAAGTATGTGTATGAGGGAAGGGGCAAAACAGGGGGTCTCCAAGGTCAAAAGGTACTTTGGAAATCCTGCTTTCCTCTGAAATGATCTCTACCTTCTGGTTGGATTTTCACAAATATATGGAACTCATGTTTGTAAAAGCTCGAGCTGTCAAGTCTGAGAATGTAGGTTCGAGTCTGTGAACAGTCACTTCGTGCAAATAATGCCATAATTAGTAAATTAAGGAGTTTGACTTATTGGACATAACTTGACCCATGTGACCCGTGGAGCAAAACCCCAACTTGGGTGCTGCTAATTACACCCCCAAAATTTCTTTTCACTCCCACCTTCATCTCACACATATTGGGAATTGTGCTCTCACAATGTGGGTGTGGAGATAAATTCAAGATGTAAATAGAATCACCTCAACGCATGCTCAACAATTCTAAAAATAACCAAAATACTACTAAAACCTAATAAAATAAATATAAAGAAACTTGTCTGGCAGCTACTAACTTATAAAAATCACAAATTTACTACTTTACCCTAAACATGATTATATAGTGTTAATGGCATGCTCCAAGAAAAATTCTAGATTTGATCCCTTTTTGCTTTCCATGTGTTGCATCAGTCAAGGTACTTGGCTTTCTTGAAGTCAACTGGCCATGCTCTTTTTTTTTTTTTTTTTAAATTGTTTATTTTCTTATTGTTTTAAGTTCTGTTCCTGTGCAATTAACTCTATGTTTTCGTGTAAGCAGGAGAGAGGCTTCTTTCCTTTGTCAGCTGCACTGTTGTCATCTTCTCTTTTACGGTCTGAAATGGGACGTTCTATGGACATATTTGTGGATATCACATCATGTCTTCAGGCCATAATTCTGTCACTTCTTTTCTGTCGCTCAGGTTTTGTGGAAGCTACCTTTATCATATTTTGTCACATTTACTGGTTTTTCTGACCCTTTTTCTTCATGGTGTTTTTTTTTTATTCGTGTTGTTTCTTTTCTCTATCAGGCTTAATATTCCTTCTACTTCACTCTGAACTTTTCACTACTGTAATTCTTGCTCTAAGAGGTGCTGATGGTTTGAGGAAGGAAGAGCCTCTTCCTCTACGTTATGCATCTGTCTTGATATCCAAGGGTTTCTTTTGTCACCCAGAGGAAATTGGAATGATTGTCGAAACTCATTTGAGGGTGGTTAGTTCCATTTATTGCATTATTATTGCAGTTTCCTTTTTGCTCTCAACTTTGGTTTTGTTTCCTGTAGTTTTCTCTTTCTTTTCTCTTTTTATTTTTGTTCTCTCTCTCTCTCTCTCTCTCTCTCTCTCTCTCTTTGTTTTTTTCCCTGTGCTTTTTTGAGATAAGAAGCGTGACATGGACACGTGACAAGACATAGACATGCCGGCACGTAAATTTTTTAAAAATGCAGGACATGACACGCAATGGACAAACACTTTTATATATTTAGTATATGACATAGACAAGGGTAAAAAAAATATTATATGCAATATGAAATTTTTTTCCAAAGATAATAATTAAGTCTAAAGGAGGAGAATATGTATAAATTTATGTTGTTTTTCTTTTATTATTGGATTTCATGTTATTTTATTCAAACTTGTAATGTGTTTGTTTCTCAAGTGTTTGAAGCTTGTCTGAGTATAGAGATTTTAAAAATAGTTGAACATGCTTGTGTGTGTGTTGGGAAGTGTTCGATGAGTGGCATGTCATATCGGAGTTAGCCACACCACGCCACGCCACCTTCTTAGGAGTGTCCGCGCTTCTTAGCTTTTGAGTTCTATTCTTGTTGTTTAGCAATTTATGTAAATTGTCATGTTTTGGATGCAGGTCAATGCTATAGATCGTCTACTTACATCACATGCACACTCTGAAGAAATTTTATCTGTGTTATGGGAGCTGTGTGGTCTTTCTAGGTGGAGCTATTGATTTGTTTGCCTGCTATTGTGCTTCAATGTAATATGAATGGTTTGGGAGTCCTTTGACTGATACTCATGAGTTGATTTGTAGGTCTCATTGCGGGCGACAAGCTCTGTTGGCTCTGGGGCATTTTCCAGAGGTATTATTGAATTTGTTGTTGTGAGGCATAAAAAGTGTGGCAGTCAGATTCTAACTTGTAGTTGACATACTTACAAACTCTGTTATTAGAATCTTACGATTCGTGATTTGATTCACAATTTTTGCAAAATCAATACGAATGTATGGGTGAATCTATTTTGGAAGTGAATCTACAGTGAATCACACGATTCACAATCGATTTACGATTCGATTGACTTTTTACGATTCATGCAATTCTTAAAACTATTGTGTCCGACATATTTTCAACTATTTTTTTCTCCATCTTTGTAGTGAAAATGACATAATACAGCTTTTAATCCATCTTTGTAGTGAAAATGACATAATACAACTTCTAATAGCGTTTAGTACCAAAATAACCAATACATATGCATGATTTGTTGTCATTTAGTGATCATGTAGTTTTTAATAGGATCCAATCAGATTTAGTCAGACCGAACATGTTTTTAACCTTTCTTCTCATTTTTTTTCTCTTAAAAAATCATAATATATCTGCTTTAAGATTAACGTAACACCATGAATTATCTATTGCTATTTTATTACATTAAATATAGTTGAATATTACATTTATCCAAAAAAAAAAATAAAAAAAATATAGTTGAATATTACATGGGTGAAGTTAGTTATACTTTTTAAAATGTTTTAGGCTTTTTAAAATAAAAGATCCTAAATAATTCTGTTATTTGGTCATTGTTACTTGGAAAAGTATGTATGCTTATTGTCTAAATATCAATATTGTTGTTAAATTATTGTTACTTTAGAAATTGAGAATTTGATTTTGTTTACTATCTTTATTAAGAATGATTGATAAGAAATATCAAAAAAAGGGAAAAGGTAAGATGGTGATCTTACATAGGAACTTTTGTTAACTTCTTACTTAATAAACTATGCGACCATCATTAAAATTAACATTTTCATTGATTTAAGTCTAAATATTTCATATTTATAAGATACATTTTACATCCAAGGGTGTAGATATATTTTTCTAAGTAAAATAGAAAAGTGACCAAATTGTCTAAATATCAATATTGTTGTTAAATTATTGTTATTTTCGAAATTGAGAATTTGTTTTGTTTACTATTTTTATTAAGAATGATTGATAAGAAATATCAAAAAATGGGAAAAGGTAATATGGTGATCTTACATAGGAACTTTTGTTAACTTCTTACCTATTAAACTACGCAACCATCATTAAAAATAACATTTTTAGGCCCCGTTTGGGAACAGGCTAATTTAGTAACTTTTTGGCTATTTGGCTAAAATACGAGCTAAAAAAAACTAGTATGTTTGGGATGACTTTTTGGCTTTTTACGAAAAGATGTGCAAAAAGTAGAGAGAAAAGAGAATCTTTGACTTTTTGGTATGGGTTGTTGGCTTTTTGGCTAATTTAGTAACTTTTTGGCTTTTTGACTAAAAGGGAGGGTTCCCAAACGAGGCCTGAATCTTTACGATTCACGATTTGAATCCCGATTTGACAACAATGCTTACAAATGCCACATGAGATTCAAAGAAACAAAAACATGGTTGATATTAGTATCTTTAAAATTTTATGATTCTTATTGCTATTATTTATTATTCTACCAATATTATTGTTCATTTTGTCATTGTTACGTTGGCTAATTTTTCTTCTTCTTTTGCTTATGCTGAATCTAAAGATATATCACAGTATGACTTATCCAAAAAAAAAAAAAAAAAAAAAAAGATTTATTGCAATAAGAATTATAAGATCAGTTTTTTTCTTGGAAATAATTGTTATTTAACCATTGAAATTGCTAAACATATTGCTTTTAAAAAAAGAAGAGGAGAAATTGCTAAACATATCATTGTTAATACATAAGCTATCACTATTGAGTGTGTTTGCTTTTCAAAGCAGTTTTCCTTGTTTGGTATTGGCAGATTCTCATAATTGTTCATTTGATTCTTATAATATGCCTTTTAAACATATTATGTTATGATCTTTGAGGACTCCTTGCCATCCTGTGTACTCTATTTTTTCTTTAATAAAATTAATAAAGTGGCAGATAAAAAAAAAAAAAAATTATTATGATTGTGTACGAGCATATTTAGACTTGTAGTTCTAATGAACTTTGACATTTTTCCTGCCCCCTGTTTGTAGGCTGTTTCTGTTTTGATAGGAGCATTACATTCTATCAAGGAATTGGATCCAGTTACCTCAAATAGTGGTAGTCCACTACTTTATTTTTCAATAAAAAATAGTTTTAGTTATTCACTTGTTACTGTGTGCATGTTAATTCGATGAAATCCTTGATTTGCAGGAGCTTCACCACTTAATCTGGCAGTGTTTCACTCAGCTGCTGAGATTTTTGAAATCATTGTTGCTGATCTGACAGCATCTTCCCTGGGTTCTTGGATTGGAAATGCTACGGAACTTCAGAGAGCTTTGCATTCCTCTTCCCCTGGTTCCAACAGGAAGGATGCTCCTACACGGCTTTTGGAGTGGATAGATGCTAGTATAGTTTACCATAGAAAAGGGGCTACTGGTCTTCTACAGTACACTGCTGTGTTTGCTTCTGGAGGAGATGCACACATTGCTTCGACAAGCATTCTGTCATCAGATACAATGGATGTTGAGAATATTGTTGGAGATTCTTCCACAAGTTCTGATTGTAATCTTATCGAGAATCTGCTTGGTAAACCTATTTTTGAAAATAGTTATCGTGCTGGCGTTCTTCGTGACTCTTCAGTGGCTCAACTGACAACTGCATTTCGAATTTTAGCTTTCATTTCGGAGAACCCGGTATGAGCTTGACTTTTTTTTCATCTGTATGATCCAAATGAATTTTAGCTGTCTAAATGTTGTTCAATTATTGAAGGCTGTTGCTGCTGCTCTGTACGACGATGGTGCTGTAGTGGTTATCCATGCTATTCTAATTGACTGTAAGCTCATGCTTGAGAGGTCCTCCAACAATTATGGTCAGTACAAAGTGTTACCAGTTTTTAAATTATTTCCTTTGAACTATGTTTTTTTTTTATGCTTCTGGCAATTAGATGCCATTTTCCTTGAAAATTATTACTCACCAACTTATTCTTGGTTGGCTTTATAGTTGCAATATGTGCACATCTCCTATGCCTATCTTCTTAAGTTTTTTTGGTAGCGAAGAATTTCATAGAAGTGCAGGAACTGGCCAACTTCAAAATTTCAATGCAAGTACAGATCCATCACTAGGTCTATCAATAATAGAAAAGGATTTGTAGTTATTAGTCAAAATTCTTTTTCTATGTAGTATGAGAATTGTTATCCTATCCGAAAGGAATTGTATGCATTACGGAAATTAAAATTTTTATTTTGATTCCTAATACCCATAATCATGTTTATGTATATATAAAACTAACTTTGGACTATCCATGGAGATAGTTAGGATAAACACCTCAAACACAAAATCCAATTCAATGATTGGTTTTTTTTAGTCAACTTGAATTCACAACCGATCAATTGTCCAGTCTCTAAAAGTATCCACACGAAGTAAATCTTGAGTACAAAGGTACCCTTAAACTTCACAAGTTTTCTAGATAGCGTAGGAGAGAGAATTCTCAATTAGAGTACTAGCTTTATGAAGACACTCATATTTATAGAACTAGGCAATCTTTTTTTCACGAGGATGAGTCTACCTTGTCCCACAAGAAATAGACTTTACAATTAGTGCTTAATTGTAATATGACCCTTAATCCGTAGAGATAGTTAGGATGAGCCTACCTTGTCCTACATAGCCCTGACAAAGGTCCAACTGACAGTGCACAGTGGAAAGCAGCTTTTTGTTTTGTTTTGTTTAGTTTTTTAAAATCTATAAAAAAGGATATAAAATACTATTAACATTAGTTTGTTTGCAAGGATTGATTTCTTGTGTATGTATTATAGAATATTGCTAAATCTACAGCCTACATGGTTGAATCCACTACTGTCTCTCACAAGGTGTGGCCCACCTATGTGAGAGGCAGGAGTGTGGATTTAACAAACTTCATATTATTTAAAAAATTGTAGACTTGATGAGGTTTTTGAGTTTTTTTATTTTTCTTTTGATTCTAGGGGGTTATCCTTTTCTCTTTAATCTCACAGGGGTATAGGTATTTATTTGTTTCGCTTTCTGTTTCCATTGGTTTTTTAAGAGAATTGCTGTCTTTATAGAAAAATATCTTGAATTTTTTAAAGATTAAAATTGAAGATACTCTTGAAACTTGTGAACATTATTTATTTATTTTTTTGCTCGGCCTGTTCTGTAAGCATTAAATTGATTCATCAGAAAGATGACTTAGCAGTCTGTTCAGTTGAACTTGCTATTTGATAAAATGGTGTTACTATGGTGGTGTTTGGGAAGCAAGTTCCCAAATTTTTTTCTCATTTTTTCCACTAAAAGACAAAAGTTTTGCAAAACCAAAAAAAACACATCCAAACAAAATATCACATCCAACCCCATAATCATTTCACTTTTTCTCTCACAAATATCACATCCAACCACATAAAAACCCAACTATCTTCCCAAACACTAAAAATTTTTTATCTCATAAAAACCTACATCTAATAAAATCTACATAAAAACTCACTTCCCAAACACCCACTATGACAAACAAGAGATTACATTGTGTGGTTCCTTGGAAAAAGCTATGGAGGGTTTCCAAGATTTTTATAGTTAGTGAAATTGAAAGTTACTTCACTTTTCTAATCAGGTTAATATGTTATTCATATTAATCCAGTCGTCTCTGATTCTAATTCTTGCAAGTTGCACTTTGCTTGCTGATAGGCTCTCAGCAGTGGTTGGTGATATATGTGATCTCATTTGTTGTTTTATGTTAGTTGCTTCTGTTATTTAGTTATTATTTTATTTAAGAGACGAAATTCTTGATTATTGATTGATATGCACTTTCTAATCTTGAAAGCTTGTTATTTGATTGGTTGTCCTGAACAGATTACCTTGTTGATGAGGGTACAGAAGGCAATTCGACTTCTGATTTACTGCTGGAACGCAATCGTGAGCAGAGCCTAGTTGATCTTCTGATTCCTACTTTGGTACTGTTGATTAATCTCCTGCAGAGATTACAGGTCTGTTGTGATTTCTCTGCTGTAGTTTTTTGTTATTTTTTTCAAGTATTATGTACTCTAGTTGGGTTTTTTCTTTCAACTTGATCATACCATATTTGCTATTTGCTGCTGAGAGAGTGGCAGTGGGGAGGAAGGTTGCACAAATATGTTTACCTATTCTGCCTATTATAATTTGTTAGGAAGCCAAGGAGCAGCACAGGAATACAAAACTGATGAAAGCCATTTTACAATTGCATCGAGAAATGAGGTACTTTGAAATGTTGTCTTTACCTTTACATGGCGTGCTGATATTTTGTGAATATAATTTAGTATATTCTTGGATTTGCAGCCCCAGGTTAGCTGCCTGTGCGGCAGATTTATCCTGTCCTTATCCTGGTTCTGCACTTGGTTTCGAAGCTGTATGCCATCTCCTTGTTTCAGCACTTGCTTGTTGGCCAGTATATGGTTGGACTCCTGGGATTTTCAATTTCCTCGTTGATAGTCTTCATGCTACTTCATTGCTGGCCTTGGGCCCAAAGGAGGCCTGCTGTTTGCTTTGCCTACTGGTATTCAAAATTTCCTTTATATTGGTGCTCTGAGGACCTCACAATCAGAGATGTATTATTTCATATTCAAGTATATATTTTGGATTGATATTTCATTCAAAAATGTGAAATGTGACTGTGCCTTTCCTGATTTTTCTTTGGCACTGCTAGAATGATCTATTTCCTGAAGAAGGTTTCTGGCTTTGGAAGAATGGAATGCCCATGTTAAGTGCTCTTAGAACATTGGCTGTTGGGACATTATTAGGGCCTCAGAAGGAGAAACAGATTGCTTGGTACTTACAGCCTGAACACCTTGAGATGCTGCTAAGCCAATTGACACCACAACTTGACAAAATTGCGCAGATTATTCTACATTGTGCTGTCAGTGTAAGCGAGTCCTCCTCAATATGTTTACTCTTAATGTCCCCCCTTTTCCCCAGCTTCATTTCCTGCCCCGGGGGCAGGGGTATAGATATGCTATTGATTTAAGAGTAACGTTTTCAGAACTGTAGCGAACTGTATTGTCAAACCGGTCAGACTGCCACTCAGTTTACTTTCTGTTGTAGAAAATTCTACAAAACTGTTTCTATTGAAACCATTTACTTCCATTGAATTCATTTAGTCGGGGCAGTTGAACCATGACTTAGTCATGGGTTTGCCAGACCATCTCAGTCTTTAACAAACAATGATAACCTCACTTTTTTGATTCCTTTCTTGCTCGTTGGATACCTCCCTACATCAATTAGTTTCTCCACCCATCATTGTCATTCCTAGAATCCCAGATCTCTTTAATTGTTCAGTTTGAAGCATTAGGTTGGCTGCTTTGGTGTCTGGTAAGTCTATATCAGCTTATCTGGAATGCCACTGGTTTCTGAATCATAACAAGGCTCTGTGTCTGCTTTTCTGCACTAAGTTTTATTCGGTATGTGTGTGTGCACGCTCACTTATTACCGGAATGGCAATCAATTGGATTCAAATCTCTATTGAATAGCTACTAAGAGCACATATTGATGTTGTTACGTATTTTGTAACAATTGATTTCTTTTCTTGTGTTTTGTGAAAAGTATTTTGTAGATTACAGGGGAGTATGTTTGTCTAAACCAAACCAAGCCTTAAGTCCCATTAAATGGGTCGGCTACATGAATCCTTCTTCTCCACGCGGCCCTATCAAGGCCATTTCATTAGTCAAATTAAGTAGATCCATATCTCTATTTACAATGCTAGCCAATGTTAATTTAGGCTTACCCCGTCCCTTAACACTTCCATCTACCGTTATAGCATCGCATCTCTTTACTACTGTCTCTGTTGGTCTCCGTTGAATATGACCAAACCATCTCAATCGATTCTCTCTCAACTTATCTTCTATCGGTGTTACTCCTACCCATTCCTGAATACACTCGTTCCTAATTTTGTCTTGTCTATTCTTGCCACACATCCACCTTAGCATCCTCATCTCAGCCACACTGCTGAATTGGGTTGACGTGACAGTTTAAACCACTGAATTGTTACCCAGCTCCTTTTACCGGTTGACAAGCGGTCAAGTTTTCAAAAAAAATTGTTGAGTATACCTTACTTTGCATTTTGTCTGTATCTGATAATTTTATTTTTGTTGATCAGACATTGGCAGTCATACAAGATATGCTTCGGGTATTTATCATTCGTATTGCTTGCCTGAATGGTGATCATGCACGCATACTTCTACGCCCTATAATTTTGTGGATTCGTGATCGAATTTCTGAACCATCTTTACTACCGGACACAGATGCTTACAAGGTTCTAGCTATTTCGTCTGTTACAATTTTCTTCGGTTTGGGACCTTTAATTTTTCCTATTGTTCATACTTTTTTTTTACACTTTTCAGGTTTGCAGATTGCTTGATTTTCTTGCTATCTTGTTGGAGCATCCACGTGCCAAGGTTTTCTAAAATAAATTAACCATGTTAAATATAATTTTTTTATTTGGAAAACAGCTGGTGGAAAAAAGTTCTAACTTTCATGTACTGTCAGCCATTGTTATTGAAGGAGGGTGCTGTACAGATGCTTATTAAAGTGCTCGAGAGGTGTATCGCCATCGCTGATTCAGATGAGCAGCAGTTCTGTGACAGCAGAAATATAGCTAAATTTGGGTTTTCTCAACTAACTTTTTGTGTCCCTGTATGCAAGTCCATCTCACTGATTAGTGATTCTCGGACATCTGCGCAATACATTGGGATGCATGATAGGTGAGTTTGTGTTTGTTTCCAGTTATTATACTTTATTTTTCTACTTTTTCTTTTCTTAATTTTTTATTTTTCCCCCTTTCCACCCCCTTCCCCTTTTGAGAAGAGAAAACTGAGTGTGAGCACACACAAGCAATGTAGAGATACTGCAATTGACGTGTTTGCTATATTTATTTCTTGCTTTGTTAGGCGTGATCTTGAAACTTTGATGACTGAAGATTGTTCAAGGATCTTCTTGTGTCTTCTTAAGCTATGCAAGGTATATTCCTTCTTCATATAGATGTAGGATATCATATTGAAAGAGAGGAGGGGGGGGGGGGGGGGGTTTGTGAATTTGTTTACTGATTCTATCCATTCCAGGTGGGGCTTTATGTGTGATAATCTGGTTATTCAAGCTGTGAATTCTCTTTGTACTTCATTTTTTTATTTTACTGAACATAATCTCTGTTGTTACCAATGTTTACTGCAGTTAATTATTTTTTATTTGTTAGTTTAGTGTCATCTTGAGAAATCTAATATATAGTATTAACCGTAATGTTTACACTTGAGTTTTGTATCTCTTCTAGGTGGCACACATGTGGAACTCTCTCCCTTTATATTTTTATAATTCCACATCGTAAGGGTAGTGAATATTATCCATACTATTTTATTTATTATGAAACACTATTTTAGGAAGAGTTATGTTTAATATAAACTATATAATACATCTGCATTAAGAATGCTTTTTTCATCAAAATATAAACTGGTTTGTTTGGGCTTGCTTTCACCCAAAAGTGGGAGTTTCTTTATGTTAATTATGTATTGTATTTGATCTTCATTGTGATTGTAATTCATTCCAATAAAGTGACAGACCTAATTAATTGACCAAACCACCTACTGAAAGCTGATTTGGCAAGACGCCTATATTTGTTGGACCCACCACTGTTGTCAGAAACCTCACAAGTGATACAGATCAACAAATGTCTAACTGGGAAATCTTACCAAATACAGAGCGTACCATTTTAGCTGAGTTTTTTGGGGGCAACAATCCATTTGGTTGAGTTTTAAAATTTTAATTTTAAAAAAATTTGAAACTAATTTGATGAAAAAATAAAATGCAGTCATCATTTTGAAATGATTTTCTCTTTTTGGAGCAATTTAAAAAAAATTCAAAGTGTTATATTGTTGCTTTTTTGTCAAACTAATTTTTTTTTTTTTTTTTTTTTTATTGAAAAAGAAAAAAGAAACAGATTCTGAAAACTCAGTACAGAACTAATAACAAAAAAATAATTTTGACCACCTATATTTTTTTTAAATTTTTATAATTAATGCAGCGATTAGTTATTTATTCCTAGACTTATTATTCTTCACTCACCAAGAAATTCTTCGCTCTAAACTGAAGAGTGGGTCAGGCTTATATTTTGCCTTAGTTTTGTTTTGTTAATTTATCAAAATATTAAGTCTAGGAATACATGACTAATCACAGGATTAATTATAAAAGAATATAGTTGGTCAAAATTAGTTTTTGTTATTAGTTTTGTATAGATTTACTCACCCTGTTTGATTGAGTTTTCAGAATCTGTTTCTTATTACTATTTTTTTTCTTCTAAAAATAGAAATATTTTAGACAAAATTAAACAACAATAAAAAGTTTGAATATATATATTTTTAAATTGCTCCGAAAAAGAGAAAATCATTTGAAAACAAGTAGTTCTTTTAATTTTTTCATCAAATTAGTTTTAAAATTTCTAAAAAGTAAAAAACTAAAATTAAAATTGTAAAACTCAACCAAAAAATGATTGTTGCCCAAAAACAAAAAAGAAAAAGAAAGGGATCTGCTGAAATTGTGTGCTTCATATTTGGTAAGATTTTCTAGTAAGGCATTTATTGATCTGTATCACTATGAGATCTTTGGCAACAGTGGTGGGTCAAATAAATATAGGTGTCTTGCCAAATCAGCTTTCGGTAGTTGGTTCGGTTAACTTATTGAATTCATTTGGCCTTATTGAATTCATTTGGCTTTATTGTAATGTCATATATTAATAAAAAACCCTTTCTTGGACCATTTTCAAGTATATATGTTTGAGTACTTTGAGTTTTCCATTTTCAAGGTTTTGTTGTGTTTCTTTCCTTATACATATTATGACTCAGGTATTGCTGTGTATTTATCTTGCCTTGTTGATGGTAATATTGCTTTTCTGCAGATTCTACCAGTTGGAAGAGAATTGCTTGCTTGTTTGTCAACTTTTAAGGAATTAGGTTCTTGCAGTGAAGGGCAAAGTGCTTTGCTGTCTATTTTCTTGCATATTCAATCTTCTAGTACTGAGGAATATGATTCGGATAGTAGACACGAAAGGGATGGAAGCTATAATCTACTTAATGCACTTGAATGGAGGAAATCACCTCCTTTGCTATGTTGCTGGATAACTTTACTAAGATCCCTTGATTCAAAGGATGATGTGCCAGATTTTGCAATTGAGGCTGTTGGTGCATTGTCTTCTGGTGCTTTGCTCTTTTGCATGGATGGGAAAAGGTGAGTTTCTTTATACATCTGTTTACTTAATAGCCTCCTCCTTAAACATCTTTTGAAACCCTTTTATTCCCTATTCCTTTTTAAGTGTCATTTACTTGAAGGTAACCACACTTTCAATTTAAGGGGTTCTGTATAAATCCATTGCCTGACATCAGATTTGGTACCATAGCTGTGTGTTTCTGTCCAATGGCTGTATTTGAATGAATTGAATCCATATCACAAACCATGTGCTCCAGCTGAGGCATTTACGAACCACTTTAAGAGTGCACATGCAGGAAATGAATAATGGCATCATTTTGTTTGTACAATGCAATCACTTGATGACTTGGATTCGCAAATCACCTTGCAAATGAAGATTGAGTTGATGAGCAATGAAAGAAATCCAGTAAAGCAAAATGAATACTTGTGCTAGCTTGTTGCCTTGAAAAATCACTCGGGCAAACTTTACTTTATCCCCCTATGGTGGGGCCGTGTGCAGTTTACCCCCTGACGTTTGGAAATCACCACATGACCCCCCTGTGGTTACTGGATTGAATTGCATAGTTAACCTTTCCATCTAGCATAACAGTCCGTGCATGACACGCGCCTAATATGCAAATGGGCATGGAAAGATGATTTTCCCTCCAAATTAAATGACTAAATGCCCTCATCTTCATCATCAATTTCCAAAACCTACCCTCATCTTCATCATCAATATCCAGATCTGTAAATCTCTACCTAGGAAAAAAAAAGAAAGAAAAAAGGTGGTGAAAGGACTATTAGATCTATTACAGAATCCATCGTGCATAAATGGTTTCTTTCTACAATTAGATATAAATAGAAACACAAAGATAAAATGACAATAGAAAAAAAAAAATAACAGACAAAATCTTGTTTGCTTTTCTTTTTTCTTCAAAATCTTGATTATTTTTTTCCTTCTTTTTGGGTTTCATGAACTCCAAAATTTGTGTAGGTAGGTGGTATTATTGCCTACCTTATTGACCCATTAGATATGGATGAAACCTTGCAAATGCCTGCTGAAGTGGTGAATGGTAGGTCTTTGTAGCAAGCAACCAGTTGATTGTGTGTGTGTAGGTCCACTTGAATTGTTTCCCAAACCTTCTTCTTAGGGTTTAACATTATGTTTGGGAACTTAGGAGAGAAAAGAAAAGAAATGATTACTTACGTTACAAGAGAAAAGAAAAGAAAAGAAAAGAAAAGAAATGATTGTGATTTTTCTCATTCTTGTTTGGATAAGTAAGAAATTAAAAAAAAAGAAATGATTGTGATTTCTCTCCTTCTTGTTTGGTTAAATTTCATAAAAGAAAAGAAAAGAAATTGTTTTATATTATATTACCAAAATAACCTTTTTATATTTTGTCAATCATTTTATTTTTTTTATTTTTACAGGGACAAAATTGGTATTTTGAAAATATAAGAATATGTTGGTTTCTTTTCTCTTCCAATCTCTCCACTTTTGGAAAGATTGAAAATGAGGGTTATAAGAGAAATGGGTCTCTCTCCGTTTCTCTCCGTATCTCCCCATTTCTCTCCACTTAAATATCCAAACAAGAAAAATACATCTCTCCATTTATTTTCTTCTCTCTCCAAATCACTCAATCCAAACATAGTGTAAAAGATCACCCGGATCACCTTTGAACCCTGGAAATATTACTCTCTCTCCAACAGCAGCAGAATGGGGTGGCTCAACCAATTCAACCTGAAATCACATCAGCATCAATCAGGATTTACATTTCCCAGTGATTTCTTCACTAAACATCTATTCATATTCTGAAACCACACATGAGAGCTTTTAAAAAAGTCAAATAAAAAACATGAACAGCCCAAATCTTAGTTCTATAACAGGCAGGAACTAAAATGTTTACCCAAATAAATCCTAAAAGTCAAACAATAACTAATAGAAGCAACCTCAGGACTCCAATCCCGATGTCACCGCCGACTACGCTTCCAACAATGTCGTTCATGCCTCCGGTAGGAGTCACGAGCGCAAGAGAGGTACTCTAGATCCATCCGTGATTTCAAATTACAGTATCCGAATTCGAATCGATTTATCGACAAATTCGTATTTGAATCGATCTCAATGTTCACAGATTTGTATGTAATATTTGTGTGTTGATTTAATTGGTTTGTTTGATTGATTAATTAATTGGTTTGTTTCAAATTACACACACACACACACACACATATTGGCAGAAACAATCTTCACAATTTATTGTGCAATGCTCACTAAATTTCAACAAGAAAAAAAGTGAATAATTGGTTTGAACTTTAAACTTGAAGGCAAATTGAACATTCATTAAATTATTTTTTGATAGAAATTATGTTGTTTAAATTAATTTGTTAAATCAAAACCCTAATTTCATATATCGAAACCCTAAGTTCTCTTCGTTGCTCTTCTCAAATGCACAACTGTTGAATGAGAATGCTAAACAAAGGTTATATGTATAAGGGCGAAATAGTCTTTTTACTTTTGATGTTAATGGTGTTAACTGTGCAATTCAATCCAGTAACTAGAAGGGGGTTATGTGAGGATTTCCAAACGTCAAGGGGGTAAATTGCACGCGGCCCAAACCACAGGGGGGTAAAGTGAAGTTTGCCCAAATCACTTTTGAAGTGTCTAGGACAAAATAAAAGACGCTTTGATGAAAATGAGCATGAAGGAAGATTTTTTGATATTTTTTTCATGAGAAGGAATATCAAGTAAATGCTAAAAGAGTAAAGGAAAAGAATATCAAAACATATGTTGTATTCCCACTGTTCGAGTTATTGATCTCACTGGAAGATTCTTTGTCCTTATTTGCTCTAATACTTGATCTGTTTATCCTGGATAAATTATGTTATACCATTATTATGATGGATTTCTGAGACAACTGTGTAATATTATATTATATTATCATCATTATTAAGACATGCTCAAATGATTACCTTGTTGCCTATGGTGAAGATGATGAAGCTTTGCCAGATCCCAAGGTATCGTTCTAGTATGTAATTGCAGAACATACTTCTTGAGCTTTTTTCCCAGATCCAAGCATGGACATTTATTTGGTTTATTTAATCTAAATAACTTATTTTTTTATTTTTTATTTTTTAAAGTGAAAACAAATGGGGCTATGTGTGGTTGATACTGCATAACAACCACCAGTTACAACTGAAACCTATTTAAAGTTCCTTCAATTTTAAAGAGTGACCTCAATTGATGAACATGCTTTTTCGTGAAAGATGGTTTTGAATCTTAAATGTAAGGACAAATCAATATTGAGTTTTTCAATTTTAAACATTCAGTGCTTAAATACATCAGCAGTACCATTAATTCAGCACTATTGTTAAAATTACGTAGATTGTCAATTTTATCAAAATGGACCGTACTTAGGTTGTCAATTTTATCAAAATTCCCTGTACTTTATGCTATTGGTATGTTGAATTCTTGTCAACATTTATGTTTTTATCAAGATGATATAAGATGAAATAATTTCTCTATTAATCTTTCACTTTTGTGCAATTACACTAATGTGCCCTAGTTATATTATCCTCTTTAATGAGTTTCTTCTAGAAATGCGACTACTTCATGCATAATTTGTTTCTTTCTTTTTCTTTTTCTTTTTCTTTTGTGTTTTGCATCTTTTTCTATTTTACTTGGATGTAGAGTTCTTGACTTAAACTTATTTGTGAAGTATTCAGATGAAGGTTTTTACATTTTTTAACCTCATCACCACCACTTTTGTCTCTTCCAGAGTTCCATTGTTCAATGTGAATTAATTTTAGTGGAAATTTTGATGTCATTCAACATACTAAATCTGCATTTTGGTTTTTTCCCTTTTCAGTTTGAACTTGGACAGGGTTGTGGCACTGAAGTATCTTTTTGGGCTTCCTTCTGATATGAGTAGCACTGATGATTTCCCTGAAGAGAACATAAAGTATGTCGAGGATTTGACAACCTTGCTATGCTCCAGGATAAGTGATGATGACTATCCAGCTGATTCCGATATGAATTCAACTCTTTATCAGGTATAATTTATTCCGATTTACCTATCCCCCTCAACACATGCAGAGAACCCCCCCCCCCCCCCCCCCCCCCCAAAAAAAAAAAAAAAAAAAAAAAAAAAAATCTTGTATAGTTCAGACCACCTAGGTAAAGAGTACAAGAATGGGAATATGGTAGGTTACATGCTCTAAAATGCAGTGCGTCAGCAGTAGGCTTATAAGACAGCTTATGCTTATTGAGGTATATCTAGATATGAGAGTGATTCTCCTTTAAAATGTTGGTGTTTATGGAACATATAATTGTTGGAATGAACAAGCTCTTGATTTGTTTAATGAAATTTGTTGTGATTGGATTAATTGTTCATGGAAAAACTGGGCGAGAAATAGGAAAGTTTTTTGTCTCTTAAAGAGTGGGCGGAGGGGTTGTTTCGCTAAATTTAAATGCAACTGTACCTTGTTTTGGAATGAGCATTCCAATACCTAAACCACTAGGCTATGAGTGCTTTCTAGTAATTTCTCCCCCACCCCACCCCACCCCACCTCATTCCTCTCTTCTTTTTCTCCCTTCCCTTCCAAAATGCTATGTTTGAATGCTCAACTGGGTTATCATTTTGTGCAGGTTAAGGAGTCTGCAAAATCGTTACTGGTTTTGTTGCAAAAACCTTCTGGCTCGGTAAAGACAGATGATATAATTTCTGGTGCTTTGTCTTCAAGTGATGTTCATGTTTCTTCAAAGATGCATAAAAGAGCTGATGGAAGTGCTGGAAAGGCTGAAGATTACAACTTAGGTGGACTTGCAGACAAATTTCTCTGGGAATGTCCTGAAAACTTACGTGATAGGTTGTCACAGACAGCTCTTCCGTTGAAACGGAAAATGCCTTCTCTAGAGGGTGCAAATAGGCGTCCAAGAGGAGACAATGCCCCCAGTGAAAATGTGGTCCAAAATGCATTCTCCACTCGATCAGGGCCAACTATTGCTCCTTCTGGCCCTAGTCGCAGGGATACCTTCAGGCAACGGAAGCCTAATACCAGTAGGCCCCCTTCTATGCATGTGGATGATTATGTTGCTAGAGAAAGAAATGTTGATGGCACTACTAGTTCCAATGTAATTGCTGTACCGCGAGTTGGATCTAGCAGCGGGAGACCTCCATCTATTCATGTGGATGAATTTATGGCCAGACAAAGGGAGCGCCAAAATCCTGTTGGAATGGCAGTTGGTGATGCGGTAGCACAATTGAAAAATGCACCTCCTGAAAGTGACACAGATGCAGACAAGTCCAACAAACCTAGGCAGTTGAAACCGGATCTTGATGATGATCTTCAGGGAATAGATATAGTCTTCGATGGTGAGGAGTCAGAATCTGATGATAAATTGCCCTTTCCTCAGCCGGATGATAATTTACCACAACCTACATCTGTTGTGGTTGAGCAAAGTTCTCATTCAATTGTGGAAGAGACAGAGGGTGATGTACATGAGAGTAGTCAGTTTTCTCACTTGGGCGCTCCATTAGCATCTAATGTTGACGAAAATACCCTGAGTGAATTTTCTTCTAGGATGTCTGTTTCACATCCTGATATGCCATTGACTCGAGAACCAAGTGTTTCTTCAGATAGAAAATATTATGAGCAGTCTGATGACACAAAGAATGTTCCAATTAAGGCCTGTAGCGGGTTTGAGTCTGATGTTGTACCAAGTAGTTCTAAGTTTTCTTCCTCGGTTTATAATAAAACTTCTGTGCCACCTGTACAATTACCAATTGATTCTAGAATACCTCCGCACTTGCATTCAAATATTAGTCATCAACAAACTGGTAATGTACCATTAGCTAGCGGTACCCAGAGAATTTATGACCCCAAATTTCAACCGCCTTTACCTCCAATGCCACCACCTCCAACAATCTCACCAGTACCATCTCAAACTCCGGATCCTGTTCCAAGTCAGTCATCTCCCTTTGTTAATGCTATGGCAGATTTGCAGGCACCCCCACCTACAGGCTTTCATGTAAGAGAAGAAATACCTTTCAATCAAAATTCTTCTGCATGCTTGTTTTCTCCAGCTAGTTTATCTATTAATATGGGGTCCAGGGATTTAAATATCATTACGTATCGGTATTTTGGATTTCTAATAGCGTTATTCATCGATATATCGGCATGGTTATTAGAATCCCCGATCCGGATCTTACGATCCTACGATTTTACGATCCATTTGGACACAATCGATCCGGATCGTGTAAAAAATCCCTTATAGGTAGGATCTTTCGATCCTGGTAATGGGATCTTATAGGATCGTAAAATCTCGATCCAAATCCGATCCTATCCGATCCAATTTGTAAGCCTTATTTTATATTGTATAATCTATTTTATTGTAAATTTTATATTTGTTATCTAAATATCAATTTATGTACTCAAAATTAATATTAAAAAAAAAATAGTTTGAATTTAATAAACAAACTAGGAAACAAACATTTAATATAATACCAATTTTATTCACCCAAAAAAATATAATACCAATTTAAGAAAACTAAGTAGTCGAGAAAACAAACTTAGCTTTAGTGGTGTCTAAGGAGGGTAAAATGATTGCAATTTTACCCTAATTTTTGGAGAGACAATTTTTGTGACTTGAACCTGCTCCACAAGGAATGCTAATGACAAACCTTATCATTTAGTTAAGCCACTCTTTTAACTTCTCAATTAATTTTCATATCCGACTCTGTTAAATATTGTTTCTTTACTTTTTATGCATATTGTAAGTATTACGTTATAAAATTCTTATTCTTCACCTTCTTTTTTAATGAAATGCAAAACTTTTACCATCAAGTTTTCTATTATGTAATATTATATTTACATTTTACATGGAGTATTATATGTTTCACAGTATCTTCACTTCTTTTTAGTAGCATATAAGCTTATTTTGTATACCTTTTAAGAAATGCTTATTTAAATTAAATTATTATGTAATTTGTCTTTTTCAATAGGATCTTACGATACTCGATCCAATTCTACAATCCGATCCTATAAACACCTCTAATGATCCAATGTAGGATCCCGATTTTAACAACCTTGTATATCGGCCAATATTAACCAATATATGACTGAATCACTGATACCGATACATATCCCTATACCGTTATTTAAAACCATGATGGGGTCACATTCTCTGTTTTGTTTTGCAGGTTCAGAAGGAGTATCTATCTGCATTGAGCAACAGTTCAACCTCTATGTCATCTTCCAGTTTTGTGTCAGATTCCAAGTATGGTTGGGGTTCAATCTCTTCCCCTGGTGGATCATCTAGGCCTCCGCCACCGCTCCCACCTACGCCGCCACCGTACTCAGCCACTTCTACTTTCCCATCTTTAAAACCTTCGACATCACAATCTTCTGTGTACAATCAAACTAGTATTGGGACAAGTGAGCTCTTGCAGACTTCTGTTGCACCTTTAAACGACCCTCGCATAGGAAACCTTTCTGCGTCGGGGGCCCTACTAACGTCTTACCCACCACCTCCACTAATGCCACCATTGCTTTTCAGTAGGCCCTCTACGATGCCCGTAAGTCTTTATGGAAGTAGCCCAACTCCACATCAGGGTGAAAATCTGCCTAGTATTTCACAGAATCTTTCGATTCCTTTATCTTCCATTCAGTCCATACAATCTCTTGCTCAATTGCAGCCGCTGCAACCACCCCAAATTCTTCGTCCTCCTCAACCGCCTCAGCATCTTAGACCTCCGATCCCGGCTTCACCACAATCAGAGCAAGGTGGTGCTTCTTTGCTACAGAGCCCTG
Organism: Camellia granthamiana; assembly: GCA_036172215.1. NCBI lineage: Eukaryota > Viridiplantae > Streptophyta > Magnoliopsida > Ericales > Theaceae > Camellia > Camellia granthamiana. The sequence goes on from CM069914.1 coordinate 50,333,951, forward strand.
TTCAAATGCCGTTGCAAATGTTGCAACAATCCCAAGTTTCTCCGCTTAATGTATATTATCAACAACCACAGCAAGATAGCTTTTCACATCCACAGCAACTGTTACAGCAACAACAACAACAAGGTGAAGGAACATCCCAGCAGGAACAAGATTCTGCAATGTCATTGCAGCATTTCTTCAGTTCCCCAGAAGCTATTCAGGTGTTTAAAACTCGACTACCAGAATTTTCTGTGTTGATTTCTCGTAGGAGTTTTTGTAGTTCTGATGATTACTGTTCTTTTATGGCAGTCCTTATTGAGTGACCGGGATAAACTTTGCCAGCTTTTAGAGCAGCATCCAAAATTAATGCAGATGCTTCAGGTTCAACACTAATCTCTCTCTCTCTCTCTCTCAAGCACAAACACGCACACACACTCAGGCATGATGCCCATACCTCAACCTAGCCACCCACCAGTTAACATCCACACATTTTTTGCTCTACTGTTTTTTTCTTTCTGCAATATTCTGATCTACTTTATAATGGTAATAATAGCCTGTTGCTCAATGGTGATGAAAGTGGAGATGGTATCTGTATGATAGACAATTGTAAATATTGACTCCCTTTTTGAAGTGGGAAATTCCAATAATTTTGTGTTGTTATCATGTATTTATTCCAACCTAATTAGTGTGTCGGACACTTTGTCTTTTATGGCATTCGGCATTGCGCTCACTGTTTGTTTTTAGAGCGGCAGGGAGTGGCATTGTGTACCTAACAATCTCTCCCTCATGATGATGCTCTTGGGACTCGAACCCATGTCAACTTGGCTTTCATGCCACTTGTTGGACCGAGTTCCACCATCTCTCCTAAAACCAATTGGTGTTAGGAAGGGCTTCGCTTATATCTTTTATGGCATTCAACATCGTGTTCGCATGCTTGTTTTTTGGTTGGTCACAGGGAGTGACATTGTGTACCCAACCAAGTGCCTTGTTTTAGTTCGATGTGTTACTTTTGTTGAGTTGTCTGAGGGAAACCAAGTCCAAGTGGCTGTTTCTTTCTGCCCCTGCCGCCATCCCCCACCAGCAGGTTGCCACCCTGTCCTTAATGATGGTTCATTTTTTCAATAGTCGTGCTGCCCCTTTTACTAAGCTCCTTAGCCTGTTTATTGCAATTTTGCCTTCTACACATTGAAAATTAATTGTGAAATTCCAAAGCTTTTACAATCATTTAATTTCTTCTACACTAATTCTGTACTTATGCCCAAGATTTGTTTGTTTGTTTGTTGTGGCATGTCAGGAAAGGTTGGGCAAACTATAGCTATGATATGAAAACAGATGGTAAACTCGTACCATAATCTGGTTACTCTTTCAGCCTGTGCAGATCACATTTGGAGTTGGTATCAAATGACATTCCTCACGCTGAGTACTATTTTGTGCCCAAAGAGGCTTCATTGTTTTGGAATGTCAGACATGCTTGTGGGCATATCCTGTCTTCTACACTAAAATTTGTATCAGTGAACTGTATATTTTTCAATTAGTTGAAATTTTCTTGCCTTTCAATTTTTTGTTTCCATTTTTATTTTTTTGTTTATATTATGGGAATCTCCTGTTGTTATATGAATATTAAGACCACCCCCAACTATGGTTGTCTTTCTGTATGCTTTGCCGATTAGTTTAAAGTTGAACTTACTGGGGACTGAATATGCTTTTTATTGTGCTGTATTTTTACTATTAACTTGTGGATGCAACATAGTTTCAATAAACTAATTGTTGAATTATCTATCCCTTTTAAAATTATTAGTCCTATAAATTTTGATATTTTTTAATTTAGCCCCTATAGTTTCAATTGTGAAACATTGACGCTCGTATTTTTGGAATTTGGAACATTTCTAGTGCAATGCCTATGAAGTTTCAAAATGACATTTTGGAATAACTAAAACAAAAACAAAAAAAACAGAATTCCCCTTTCCCTCCCCGGTTGCTGCCACCACCTCCTAGGGCAACCCCCACCCTTAGCTCCACCTTCTCTCATCTGCCGTTGCAACCCTTGCCCCACTGGCGACCCTGTCCCCCACCCCTTGTTGCAAGCCTGCAACCCACTCTTGTAAAGCCCTCTGGTGACCACCCTCACACACCACAAACCCTGCCACCACGTTTGGTTTCAACTCGTTTGGGAAATAACTTTGAATTCGTTTCGACCGTAATGATTTTCAATTGATAGTATTTGATGGAGAAGGGGGCTTTCTTGTGATGCTGGAATGGTGGGCAACATGCTACCAATGATGATGTTGATATGGTGGTTGGATGGTTTGACGACAAGTTAATTGTTATGTACTTTTGTTAATTGTTATGCTCTTTTGTTAATTGTTCGATGATGTTTATTTTTATTTTTTTATTTTTTTATCATGCCAAATTCAAATTTAAAATTTTGGGTAATGTTACGCTTATCATTTAATTTTATCACTTTTCCATCTTACCTAACAATGTTTTGAAAATCAAATCGGATTGGTTTGATCGGTTAAGTGACTGAAATTTGATAATTATAATAAAACTCTTGCAATTTAGTAGGGTCAATAGTTTAAATTTCTTCATATAAGCACATGAATATCTTTTTTTTAAATTTTTTGTTTCAATGTTTCAATGCATCTTATGCTATTAAGTTAGGAAAATTTAGTCAAAATCTTTCCATTGGACTCTTATTTAGTGAAAAGGATAGCCAAATTTACCTTGTTTTGTAAACCCCTCAAGGAGGAGGCGTATAATTGAGTAAGGATAAAATAAAAAATATATTTTTTTCTTGAATAATATTGTCAGAGTAATATGTTACTGTAAACTATAGCAACATATTATTGTCAAACAGAATAACATGTTACTGTTTACATCAATGTCGACGGCAATAATTTTTTTACAAACAATTTCATAGTCAATACGGATCTTATTTGATAGGTTTTGATAAGAGAATTCTAAAAATATTAATTTTATTAAAAAGTGAATTCTAGATTAAAAGTTGTATTATTTTAAAATTTAATATTTTGGTAATAGTAATATATGTTTGACTTTTTAATTATTATTATTTTTTTACTTTTTTTTAATGTATTAAAGTTTTATTATGAGAAGGTTTTGATCAAATCCCATTAAATTAAGTTTTAAAATTCAATTGTCTCAGAATTTTGAGCCCTGGTTCAGCCATCATTTTGGGGCTAAAAAAGCACAAAATGACAAAATAGGTTAAATAAATTAATAAGATAAAATATCACATTCAACCTATAATTATTATACTTTCTCTCTCATAAAAATCAAAAAATTCAATCCAAACGAGACTAAAAAAATCCTAACATAAAAAAAGTTGATTACACTAACTAATGCCAAGCGAAATTTAAAATTGCTTTAACACAACAGACAGAAGGATTTGAAGGCAAAACATGTACTATGTAAATAGAGAGAGAGAGTGTGTGTCGCGGGTTCGATTCCCGCCATCCGCCCCAGGGTGAAGAATAAAATAAAAAAAGATTTTCACTTTGAGTAGATTTCATATACACAAACAAAACAACCATTTCGTTTTATGGTTGTTCCATGGGAAGACATTCCAACCAATTCTCAAAAAATATAAATTTGTATCAAATTAGAAACCAAAATGGTAAAAATACTTTTAAATTCCACTAATATGTAGCTAGTTCTTAACTTTTTGTTTTTAAGATAATTGTAATTTTAAGAGGAAATGAGAATGCAATTCTGGATCAGTTCGATTTCAGTGTTTTGAACGGATTGAAATTTGAAATTGATTATGAATTATTAATTTTAATCAGAATCATATTATTAAGTTAACAAAAATGTCTGACATTCTGAAAGTTTTACTAAATTTTTTACCAAATGTCTCACATGAGATCCATATAGTGTAAGTCCTACATTCAAGAAAGATGTTTGGTATTTCTACTGTCCGTGGCATTACTCTTAAGCTAATCTCTCCCATTTTTCCTATGAGAATCTTAGATTCCTAAAAGAATGTTATTTATTTAAATGTAAAAAACAATAATTTGACTTACAATATTTAAAATTTTATTTGTTTCCCATTGAGAATTACCGATGAAATCAAACACTTGATTAGTATTGACACAAGTATTTTATTACTAGTAATTAAGGGTGTGCACGGTACAGTTCGGATGATTTAAGAATAAAATTATAAATTAAATGACATATTAGCAGATTGACAGATCGTTGTTTGGGTCGTTTTGGACGAATTGGTGAATTGAAGAATATTTTAACTAATTATTAAATATTTGCATAATATATAACACTAATTTATTCACCAAAAAATAAAATAAAATATAACAGTAATTTAAATAATATTTTATATATATAACAAAAACTAATTTTACATAATATTTCATATATATAATTACTAATTTGTAACAAATTTCACAACTTAAATCTTCCTCACACTTATTTTTACTTTAATATTTCATTAGAAGTTAAAAAATTTATAAGTATTAATTATAACGGAGCGGAGCAGTTTGAAAGATAGATTATAAATTTTAAAATTTAATCTGTGATTAAAGGATAGTATTTTGTACAACCCTACTAGTAATCACATAATTAGTAATTATATTTTTATTCTCTTTCAAAATTATTGTCATTGAAAAATGGCTGTAATGTAATTATCAAAAAGGTTCACCAAATGGTAATTATTTAGAATAATGAAATATAATAAATTTATAAAAAAAATAAATATAAAACATCAACCTATTTTCTTTATATTTTTAAATATTTTTTTCGTAAAAATTTTAAAAATATTAAAAATTCAATTCCTAAAACGACTTTGACCCAATTCAATTTAGATAAAATTACAAAAAAAAAAAAAAAAAAAAAACTTTAGATTAGACCATTATAACAAAATAAAATTTGAATTTTTAATTTTGTTAATTAAAAATTCTAATTTTTTGATTTGTTTTCAAAATAAAAAAAACTATTTTAAATATTTTATGCACGCTTATAATACACTGAGTTTAATGGATAAATACCATTTTTCATCTATTTTACTTAATAAAAATAAATAAATAATTTATATGAAAAATAAATTAAAAAATTAAAATTAAAATTGTTAAATTAAAAATTTATTTTATTTTAAAATTTTTCTCTTTACTCCGCCGTCAGAATCGTCGATCGTAAACTAAACCCTAAAAACCATAAACCCCCCCACCGCCTATATATACAAACGCAACGCATATATATATATATATCATCAGAGTTGTAATCTAAACCCTAAAAACCCTAAATCCACCTCCTATATATATAACGCATATAACCTGCTTCTAGGGTTTCTACGGCGGAGGTCGGTGAACCGACGGTGGCGGCGATGGTGGCTGCGCTGTTGGCTTTTTGCGATTGCTCGATTTGTTAGTAAGGATATAATTATGTAGATTTATATATGTTTAGTATATTTTTTTGAAGATTGATTGGGGTTTTCTTCAACCCTTTGGTGTTGCATAGGCCTTATATGATCTGGGTATAACTTTTCTTCAATTTATTTGTGAAAAAATCTGGTAATGCTGTCAGATCATATCAAGCAAAACATTTTTCACTGTCTAGTGGAGTCATGAATGGTGTAAATTTACACTTTTTGTTGTTATCCCCTGTTCTTTTCATTTTGAGGGATATACATAATAAGTGGATGATAACTATTTTCTTTGTTTTATTTATTTATTCATCAAATTAGTGAACCAACTTGTCAGATCAGTCAGTCCAATTGTAAATTTAAGAGTATACTTTAGACCAAGTTATTCTTGTTTCATAGATTTGGTACATTGCTGGAATTGTTAATATAATAGTTTGAATACAATGTTTCAGAAATAAATCATGTTTTGCAGCTGCAAATATTAAACATGTAATGGTTGGGTTTAATGTATGTTCTTTTTATATTAAATTTATCTTATTCGCTACATTTGTGGTACAACTCCTTGATATAATCTGTTGTTGTAATTGGAATTTATTTGATCGAAATTTCCATTCATAATGCATCTATTGTGTTGATTGATTGATTATTATTTTTTTATTTTGTTGGTTTGGTGTTGTGTATAGAATTTCGATGATGATAAATCTAAGACTTGTTTCTCAAAACATTCGCGGTGGTCCACTAAGATCTTTCGCCTTTGCCAGGCTTGGAGACTGTGCTGCTTCATTCCTTCCTTGAATGTTTGAGATATTCATTGCTACTTTATATTAATTTATTTTCATAAATAAAGTTTAATTGATTGATTTTGTTCACAATAGGTATCTACATTATTGATTGGTTAATTTTTGTTTTTATTTTGTTGGTTTGCTGTTGTGTATAGAATTTCGATGATGACAAATCTAAGGCTTGTTTCTCAAAACATTCGCGGTGGCCGACTAAGATCTTTCGCCTTCGCCAGGCTTGAGAGATTGTGCTGCTTCATTCCTTCCTTGGATGTCTGAGATATTCACTGCTACTTGATATTAATTTATTTTCATAAATAAAGCTTAATTGATTGATTTTGTTCACAATATGCATCTACAGTATTGATTGGTTATTTTTTGTTTTTATTTTGTTGGTTTGGTGTTTTTCTTATTTTGTTTGTCTTTATTTTGTTGGTTTGGTGTTTTGTATAGAATTTCGATGATGACAAATCTAAGGCTTGTTTCTCAAAACATTTGCGGTGGCCAACTAAGATCTTTCGCCTCTGCCAGGCTTGAGAGATTGTGCTGCTTCATTCCTTCCTTGGATGTTTGAGATATTCATTGCTACTTTATATTAATTTATTTTCATAAATAAAGCTTAATTGATTGATTTTGTTCAAAATATGCATCTACAGTATTGATTGGTTATTTTTTGTTTTTATTTTGTTGGTTTGGTGTTGTGTATACATTTTTGATGATGACAAATCTAAGGCTTGTTTCTCAAAACATTCACGGTGGCCGACTAAGATCTTTCGCCTTCGCCAGGCTTGAGAGATTGTGCTGCTTCATTCTTTCCTTGGATGTCTGAGATATTCACTGCTACTTGATATTAATTTATTTTCATAAATAAAGCTTAATTGATTGATTTTGTTCACAATATGCATCTACAGTATTGATTGGTTATTTTTTGTTTTTATTTTGTTGGTTTGGTGTTGTGTATAGAATTTCGATGATGATAAATCTAAGGCTTGTTTCTCAAAACATTCGCGGTGGCCGACTAAGATCTTTCGCCTTCGCCAGGCTTGAGAGATAATGCTGCTTCATTCCTTCCTTGGATGTCTGAGATATTCGCTGCTACTTGATATTAATTTATTTTCATAAGTAAAGCTTAATTGATTGATTTTGTTCACAATGCATTTACTCTATTGATTGGTTATTTTTGTTTTTATTTTGTTGGTTTGGTGTTGTGTATACAATTTCGATGACGACAATTCTAAGGCTTGTTTCTCAAAACATTCGCGGTGGCCAACTAAGATCTTTCGCCTTCGCCAGGCTTGAGAGATAATGCTGCTTCATTCCTTCCTTGGATGTCTGAGATATTCATTGCTCTACTTGATATTAGTTTGTTTTCATAAAGAAAAATTAATTGGTTGATTTTGTTCACAATGCATCTATTGTATTGATTTGTTATTTTTGTTTTTAATTTGTTGGTTTGTTGTTGTATATAGAATTTCAATGATGACAAATCTAAGGCTTGTTTCTCAAAACATTCGCGGTGGCCGACTAAGATCTTTCGCCTTCGCCAGGCTTGAGAGATAATGCTGCTTCCTTCCTTCCTTGGATGTCTGAGATATTCATTTCTACTTTATATTAATTTATTTTCATAAGTAAAGCTTAATTGATTGATCTTGTTCAGAATGCATTTACTCTATTGATTGGTTATTTTTGTTTTTATTTTGTTGGTTTGGTGTTGTGTATACAATTTCAATGACGACAATTCTTAGGCTTGTTTCTCGAAACATTCGCGGTGGCCGACTAAGATCTGTCGCCTTCGCCAGGCTTGAGAGATAATGCTGCTTCATTCCTTCCTTGGATGTCTGAGATATTCATTGCTCTACTTGATAGTAGTTTGTTTTCATAAAGAAAATTAATTGATTGATTTTGTTCACAATGCATGTACTGTATTGATTGGTTGTTTTTGTATTTGTTGGTTTGATGTTGTATATATAATTTCAATGATGACAAATCTTGGGCTTGTTTCTCAAAACATTTGCCGTGGCTGACTAAGATCTTTTGCTTTTGTTGGGCTTGAGAGATGGTGCTGCTGGTTAAATCCTTCCGTGGATGTTTGGGATCCTCAGTCATAATTTGATATTGCTTTTTCATAAATATACACTTGTAGTTAATTTTGGGTATATTGCACCCATTTTTTGTGTTGATTGAATATATATATTTTTAATTTTCTGTTTGGTCTTTTATATTCAATGTCAATGATAACAAATGTAAGGCTTTTTTCTCCAAACATTCTCGGTGGGTGATTAAGTTTTTTTGCCTGTCACGCTCAAAAGAGAGTCCTGCTTCAGTTTTTCCTTTGCCTGAGCTCTTCATGGCAACTTATTATTGTGTTTCATAAATAGTGGAATTGATTGATTGTGTCTATACTGCATCTACTGCATTGATTGATATACAAGGAACCCAATGCTGCATGAAAGGTATACCCTGAAATCAAAATATACAAGGAGCCCATAATGTCCTTCAGTTGTGGAAGTAATTTTCTTTTGGTTTGGGTTCTTGTTGCTTTGTTTGGTTGACGCTGGTTAAAACCAAGTTGATAATTTTGGGGACTAGGTTGGCTACCACCTGGACCTGCATGGAATGCCTCTCATATTTCTTGTTATTAGTCTTTCGTTGGTTAACTTGCAAGTTAGATGTCCTCAGTTGTCCCTCAGAGTGGTTGTTTCTTACCTTTGCCTTAATTCAGCCGTTTTTATGGTGCTCAACCGCTACCCCCCATTCTTGTTGGTACATCTTTCATTGGTGAATCTGTAACCTATTTTTATTTTTATTTTTTTTAAGTAATGATGCATTATTTTGTTGCATGCTGTTGTAACTAATCATTTGGTTGTAAGTGGCAGCTACTGCAGCTTTAGCTTGGTCATATGGTAACACAGCAGAAGATCTGGGACAGCTCAGCATAGAAGTTGATTTAGTTAGCTCTTTAACTGATGATTTTTTCTGTTGTAGGTAAGGTTCTGAAAAGCGGTTGCGGTCGCCGTAACGGTGGCAGTGGCGGTGGCGCGGTTGCGGGGTGTAAAGGCCGTAGTGTAACGGTTGCGGTAACCGGAACCGTGAATTTTTTTATTTTTCGCACAATTTGAAAAAAACTTACCGATACCCATATTTTTTTTTCATGATCATATTTATCAGGTTAAAAATAAATATTGATCAATTTTTGTAAATTTTTAAGTATGATTCAATATATTTTATATTTTTAAATCACTATAAACTAAGTTTTTTACATTTTATTTTAATAATTAATGACTTTATATTATATAAAAAAATCAATCACTAACTATTATATATAAGATAAACAATGACAAAAGTAAGAGAATAAATAAAAGCCTAAATATATATATATATATACATATTTTAACTAAGTCAAATAGATAATGGCTACACTCATTATTATTATTATTATTATTATTTTCAAACAATATATAAATAGACACAAACAAAATGGTTGAGTAATAGCAGCTGAATAGAATAACATAGGTCTGACAACTTCAATAAATTAATAACATATTCTTCATCTTCCCTCTTTTCTCTCTCTATCTCTTGCTCCTCTATTTTATCTTTTTATCTTTCCTCTTCTCTCTATTCCTCTTCCCCCATTTTCAACTTTTTTTTGTGTGTTTTTTCGAAAGAAACAGTTTAGAACCGTTACGTAACGGTGCATAACAGGCCGTTACGGTTGTTACGGCACCGTTACGACCGCTACGGCCGACAGACCTGTAAATTTCAGTCACACTGCAAAAGCGGCCGTAACGGGTGGCGGTAACCACTAAAACCGTTACGTAACGGCATTACGTAACGGTTGCGGTCGCTTTTTAAAGCTTTGGTTGTGGGAAAACTTGAAGATCTCCCACCTGCACTACAATCTGACTAATCTGACAATTGAGGAATTGATAGCTTCCCCAAAAGCATCATCTCTTGAAGTTGTTGCATCCAATATTTCTGTTGTGATTAAACAGTTAGAGTTGACATTTAAGACTTTGCAGCAGTTGAACCTTGGTGATGCAATCAATAAAGTTATTAGTTCTTTTGTGTCAGCGGCCGTCTTATGATACTCATTGCTGGTATTGTTGTGCTATCAATCGGGAACAATCTTTGGAGGGAAGATCTAGAAATTGTGTTCTTGCTGAGGATAGAAAGGATCTGTTGGATATCTACGATGCCTTCAACATAAATCAGGGAAACCTTTCAGCTGAATACTTTGCAGACCGCACATTTCTTGATTCTGAGGCTGATGTGGCTACTTCCAAACAGTTGGTAAATACTCTTTCATTTTGATAGGACTTCAAGAAGTCCTGGGCATCGTCAACTTGTTTTCTTTGAGCTTGGTTCTCTTGATATTTGTCAAGAGGGTTATTGTATGAATTTTTGTGTCTGCATTTCTAGAGTCCTAACCTTGTTGAGTGATGCTCTATGGTCATGAAGTTCACGTTAGTAAGATACTCATCCTAATAGTTTTCATCGAGCTTAGTCCAGGTGCTCTTAAACTTGGAAAGAATCATGTTATGTAGGTACTTTAGCCCGTGATTTGTTATTTTCTCACATCTCACATTGGCTCTTAAAACGTTTGTAATTTTTTTTGATTTGCTCACAAAATCCACTTCTGTCCATTTGTGTTTTAGTAACTTTGTGAATTTTTGTCTAAAATTTGAGGCGAAAAAATTTAGAATTATTTTTTAACTTTTTATGAAAAAAATGTGTAAAACATAGAGCAAGAAGGGAACTTTTGATTTTTTAATTTTTTTAGTAATTTTTTAAGTTTAATTTTTTGATTAATGCAAGAGGTTCCAAACCAATCTAGAACTCAAATTACAAGCCGTATATATTTTTTCCCCTTGCAGATTCAGACGCACACTTGCACTGTCCTTTTACCGCCGGTTTTGCCTCAACCTTTAAAACCTCTCCACCTCCAACGCTTCCCTATGCTTTATCCCTTTGACTATCCCATCCCCACATCTTGGGGGGGGGGGGGGGGGGGGGGTGTGCGGTGTGATTTAGACGGTTTGAGAGTAAAATTATAAATCAAATGATAGGTTGGCAGATTAGTAAATTGACAAATTGTAGTTTGAACGATTTTTGACGGATTGGCAGATTGAAGAATATTCTAACTAATTATCATATATTTGTATAATATATAATACTAATTTGTATAATACTTTTTAGATACATAACACAGTAATTTTACGTAGTATGTTTCATATATATAATTATTAATTTGTATTAAATTTTATATCTTAAATTTCTCTCACATTAATTTTTATATTGATATTTCATTGGAGGTTAAAAAATATATATGTATCAACTATAGCGGAGTGGTTTGGTTGGTGGATTGCAGTTAGAATAGTGTGAATAGATGCTGATCAATGCAGTTTTAGCGGATTGAGAAATATTTTGTACAAAAAATAAAAATTAAAAGTGAAAGTGTGAAAGTCTTAAAATTGAAGGGGACAAATTGTAATGACGATATGATAATATTTACTGATTAAAATGACATGGTAATATAAATAAATTATAATTCTAATGTCACAATATTAATTAAAATGTGACAACACTCAAAAGTTTCAAGCTGTTTGTTGATGATTCAAAAAAAATTGTGATCACAATTTTCAATTTTCCACACCAAAATTTTTGATGGATTTTTATTAATTGGATTAATTTGATACAAAATAAAAAATTAATATTGTATTTGGTTGGGGGATTTCGGGATGAATTTAGAAAGAAAAAGAGAAAATATGTGTAAAATTAGGTGAAATTTTAGAGAAACCAAAAGAAAAGAGCTTTATTTAAAAAAGAATGAATCATTTAAAATTGGATGTAATTATTTTGAGTAAAGTGAATTGACTTTATTTATTTATTTATTTTTTTGGTTGAAAGGCGTTATCAAAGGAAAAGGCTGCAGGGTGCATGTAGTATCCACTGTATACCAAAAAAAAAAAAAAAAAAAAATGGGCCATTTACATACAAGTTTCATTTTGTGAACTTATAATCCACTAAGTTCTAGATAAAATTATTTGTTCTTTCAGGTCCCATTAATTTTTAATAGACCAATTTACCCTTCCAACAAACTTACATCATTTTCCTTCTTCTATGTGAGATAATCATCATAGTATCTTCACCCATATTTGCAATCGATCCTCTATTTTGGCCACCCCTACAACCCTGGTCTTTAAGAACTAGGAACAACCAGAACACTGAGCAATGAGATCGCAAATCGCGATTATGCCAAGGGTCGTGAAATGAAATCGGGATGATTCAAGTCGAATGTTGATCGAAATCATGTTGCAAAGTTGACGTTAGTGCGAAACAACAGCGCGAAGCGAAACAAGTGGTGCGAAGTTAACTTGTGTTTGTGATGGGCTTGCATGGGTTGCGATGATCAGATTGCAACATTCAACAGACCTTGGAAAGAACAATTGAATTGAGATCGCAAGTCAAGAGTCACATTGCTCCTAGATCTGGTATTCGAATCGAGTTTTCGACTTCACCCAAGACCTTCGCAACTTGAGCGTCACACTGCTTCCAGATTTGGTATTTGAATCTCACCCAAGACCTTCGAATCAAGTTCAGATCTCATCTAGGGTTTCATATTCATGTTCGGATCGCAACTAGGACTTCAGGTTGAAGTTGATTTGATGTAACAAAATCGATTTTCCCTCATATCTGAGTTTGCGAAGTTCAATTTCTCCTTAGATTTGAACTCACGAAATTCGATTTTCGTTCTAGATCTGCATTCACAATGCTTGATTTCAAGTTCTAACCAACAACTATGGTTCGAAATGTGCAAAATCTCAACTCCAAGACTCATGATAAAGTTCGAATCAACTCAATCATAGTCGTTTTTTGAAATTAAGAACCTTCTCAGTTTATAATATTCTCACTTTTAATCATAGAAAAAAATTGAGAAATTTCTCAAAATTGATAATTATAAATTTCTTAGTTTTGATAATAGTCTCAGTTCATACTAAAAAAAATTGAGAATTTCTTAGTTTTGATAATTATAAATTAAGAACATTATCAGTTTTGAAATTGAGAACATTCTCAGTTTTGGGATTAAAGGACAAAACGTCTTTTTATCTCTAAATGGGACTTATTGATTCAAAAACTTTTTGATAGGACCTAAACTACCACCAAATATATAGATAGGACTTTTAGGTAATTAATCCAAAAAAAAATTTAAGAAAATTTACCTAGAAATCTCTTCTTAAGGAATGACAATTTGTTTAGTTCCAAGGAATGATTTTTTTATAGACCAATTAGTCTCATTGATTTTTGAAAGATAGAATTAATATATTATTTAGAAATTGGATTTACGGTTATACCCTTATTTCTAATATATATATATATATATATTTAATGCTAGAAAGGTAAGATATACATTCTATGAGAATCAAATTTGAGATGAATTTTTATATGAGAATCTTTTTTATTTGGAATGGAAAATATTTCAAATGGAGTACAAAAATGACTTGAAATATAGGGGTTCTTCAAATATTCCAAAAGAATGTGAGATTTTTCAAACATTTCAAAAGGAGTATAAAAACTTCTTAGTAAGTTTTAAGCAAATGTATAATTTCAAATTATAATACTCTAATATAACACTCAAACGTAACACTACAAAACAAATTAGTATACTTTTCCTAAGCGTAACACTCCTATATAATACTACAAAAAAATTTCTTAGTGTAACACTCTAATGTAACACAAACGTAACGCTCCAATACAACACTCTAAAAAAAGGATGTGAGATTTTTTAAATCATTCCAAAAGAAGTACAAAAATTCATTAGTAAACTTTGGGTAAATATATAATTTCAAACCGTGAGTGTTTGCGTTTGGAAAAAGTACATTAAGGAGTTTTTTAGTATTTTTGTATGCTATATTGGATTGTTATGTTTGGAATTACATTGATTAGAGTGTTACGTTTGGAAAAAAAATACACTAAGAAATTTTTTTGTATGTTACATTGGAATGTTACGTTTGTAGATTTATTGATACTTTACCTAGAAAATTATAATATTTTACTTATTACAAAAATTATAATTTTGTTATTCATAATTTTACGGGTGCATGCTATAATTTTGTCATTCATAATTTTCATCACAAAAATTCATAAAATTCCCTAAAAAATTGTTATTTTTCTTACGATATTGGCATTTTTTTTAGGAACCCATAGCATTTCTCCTAAAATAAAAATTACAATTGTAATTTACCCAAAACTTATTGTTGGCAAGGGTTTTTGAATTTTCACCACAACGTGTTTTCTGTTTTTTGTTTTGTTTTTGGGCATATAGGTTTCTCCATTATCACCCATTTCTTACCAAGAACTCATTCATATCCCACTTGACAAAGGTGAGTTTTCACCTTGAAGGAAGACAATTTCACCACTAATATTGGTCACTTGAACAAAGCTCCTTTTGTACTATATATATAATATTATACACAAAAATCACCATATAATCTTACTATATTTTCAATCCACCATGTCTGCTCCTGAAAGCAAAACTGATTGGTCCTATCGAGGCCTTTGCCCCCATCTTCACCCTCATCCCCACCAATCCCGTCGCGCCACGTGTCACAAACACCGACACCCTGCATTAGCCTCCGGTACAGTTGCCGGATCGTCGTCCTTAACGGCCGGAATCCGACTCATGTGCATGCAATATGGATACAAATTACATTCCCAATGCCCACAATATACAAACACTATAACATTCTCTCTTTCAACTTCTTTGTGGAGAGAGAGAAAATTGAGCTCTTGATGTTTAGTGAGAGAGAGAGAGGTGATGGAAGGTGGGTGGAAACCTAATGTTGAGATATCACCAAATTGTCCTAGATGTGGTTCATGTAACACTAAATTTTGTTACTATAACAACTACAGCTTGACACAACCTAGGTACTTTTGTAAAAGTTGTAGGAGGTACTGGACCAAAGGTGGGTCCCTCCGGAACGTGCCGGTTGGAGGTGGTTGTCGAAAGAGCAGAAGATGTAAGTCGATACGGATATCGGGTGCGGGTCCGAAAGTGGGTCCCACTAAGGATTTTGGTTACAATGGCAACATTTTGGGTGAATCCTCTTCTAGCTCATCATCATCTATGGTGGCTGATGGTTCGATTGATCTTGCTAGGGTTTACGCCGATTTCTTGAATCAAGAAAGTGTGCCCGAAACACGATTTGAAATGCCCAAATTGCTTAGGGACGTTGATCTGTCGTTCCACTATGCAAGTACGAATATGAATACAAATTTTAATTTCCAATTTCCATTGGAAATGGATTTGATTAGCAAAGGGGGTGAAATGTATCGAGAAACAATTGAAGAATTTGGGAGTGATCGCATGGTGAGCAATTGTGGGTTGCCACCATTGCCCGGTGAAGAGGTAGTAGTAGCTCCAGAGATGGAATGGCCGAGTTCTGACATGATGGTTCCGAACCATTTTGTGCATATGTCACAATTGGATAGGATTGAATCAGAAGATCAACATTCTAAGCAATTTATTGGTAATAAGAGCTCGTTGTTTGACATGTCGAGTTATGAAACTCTTTTTAGGCCTTGAGCTGATCAAATTTCTTTTTCTTTTTTTTTTGGAGTTATTTTATTATGGTTATGTTAAATTTATATATATATATATATATATGGGTATGTATAGAATGAAATGTAATTTACAACACAAATATATGCTTATGAAAAAGTTGAAATAATGAACCTTTGGTCATGTTTTACTTACAAAATTTTGTATAATAATCCACATTTCACAATTACAAAGCAAGTACTTATGAATGAAGATTTCACAATGCCTTAATTCCTACTCTCTCTCTCTCAACCTTGAATTTGTATATATGGAGTGAGTGTTAGTGTACATACTTGCTATCGTACTTCTATATTTTATGTCAAGCTTGTGTGTAAAGCGGGTTAAGCAAGCTCCCTCAGCTTTTACCTAGTAGCTTTTAAACTATAAGGACGTATGAAGATAACCATATTTGATTATGAGTATTTCAATGGTTCATATTAATTTCTCTAAGTTGATATAGCTCTCTTGTATGGTATTATTTTTGTTTTTAATTTTCAATTTTAAGTTTTTATTACTGAAAAATACAAAATACTTGTTTCACGGATATTTTCACTAATGCGATCAAAGCAAATTTAACCCGTGGACATTACAATTGTATCTTGTATCAATGTGGTCATTATAATTTTAATTACATTCATTTTGTGCTTTATTTTTTTGTACGTTGAAAAATTGGACAAAAATCAAGGATAAAATGGTCCATTAACTCTCCAACCATCCACAACCATGGGACATGCTCCTCTCCGGTTCGCAATCGGACAGGAAGGTGTTGTTGGGCCATGGTGGGCCCTATTCCGGGCCCATTTCAATGATCCAAACGTTCAATATGTAAAACTCATTGAGTACATCATTCTTGCAAAAAAATCATATTGATTAGATATCGATAGTCATTTGATTAGATCACATTTGTATTAACGACAAGTATGATTTTTAAAATAAATTATTGATAGAAATATGATCTGATTACTGATTATCGATATTCAATCAATTTGATTTTTTGTAAAAATAACATACCCAATAAACTCTACACATTAAATAATTGAATCATCAATATGAGCTCAGATTAGGACCTACTATGACTTAACATCACCCTCCGATTAGATTGCGGAATGGAGTGGAGCTTGTCCTCACCACCACCATCTCATTCCTTTATGTAACTATTATATTTGCAAAAATATTAGAAATATTAAAAATTCATCAAAATTTCTACCAAATGTCTCATATCAATGTGGAACCCATAAGAAACTCATATTATGTGGGTCCTACACTTATGTAAGATATTTAGTAAAAATTTTAGTAAATTTTTTGAGATTTCTAATATTATTACTCTTATATTTGTGTCATTTGAACCGCTCAAACTATTATATTTGTGTTACTCTATCTCCATGAATAATTAATTTGAACAATTACACCATTTATCTATTGATATGAGTTTGTTTTACCCCAAATTATTAACACCACTTATGTTTTTAACTGAATATTACTCCTACAAGTACACACGTCATTAATTGAAGATCTTGATTGACTTTGCTTCATAGTAAGGCCTCGTTTGACGACTCATTATTTTAGTGTAAAAGTTAAACAGTTATTAAAAAAATTAAAAAGTCAATAATTTATACTAAAAAGTAAAAAATTTCATTTTCTTTTTACTTTTTGCACATCTTTTTGTAAAAAATTAAAAGTCATAAGAATTTTTTTTACCTCATATTTTAATTAAAAAAATAAAAAATTACTAAAATAACATATACTCAAACGAGACCTAAACAAATAGATAAAGAGACAAACATAGGCATACCATACAATAAAACAAAATTAATTATTTTAAAAATATTAGAAAATTCTTTTTCAAGTGTTTGTATCCTAATTAATTCATAAGATATTCTTGTATTTCAATAAGTCCTATTATTTGAATATTTGATTTATCAAATCCTAATTCTCATATTAAGGGATTTTATGGACATTTCTGCCCTTACAAATATTTTTTGAACGGTTAGTAATTTGGTGATGTGAACATTCATATTTTACAATGTGAATATTCACATTAACATATTAACATTCACATTGACGGTGTGAACATTCATATCACAGAATATTTACACTGTAAATGTGAATATTATTAGGGGTATTTTGGTAACCATGTCACTTAAAGGACTTATTAGAATATAAGAAAATAATGTAGATTAAATAGAATATAAGTGGATAAAAAGTAATTTATAAAAAAGTGCCCCTTAAAAATATTAGATAAAACACAAAATATAGCTAATTGTAGCATACCGTTGTTTCTAGATATATATAACCAAATTTAACAAATCACATGCACAAATATTTTTGTGTGTAGGTATGTGTGCTATTCAATCAATAATACTAAGTTTGTTGATGATTTAAGATAATTAATTAATGTCAACAGTTTAAGGACGTAATTATTTAAATTGATAGTTCAATAGGTAAAATAACACAAGTATAATAGTTTGAAGGTGCAAATTAAATTTTCCCTATACAAAAAGCTTAGGATATTCAATTTGATTATTATTATTTTTTATTTATTTTTTGAATTCAAAGCTATTTGCTAGTGTAAAAAGACCAACGTACTCTCACATTAACTTTTTTCCATGTAGAGAAATAAAATCAAAGTAAAACAGAAGTCTCAGGCAAAAATCTAAAATATCAATCTTTCATTTTTTTTTTTTTTTTTTTTTTTTTTTTTTTTTTGTATAATTTAAAAAGTCACTAACAAATCTACTTTCGAAAAAAAAGTAAAAAAAACCACTAAAAAAATCTACATTCCAAATACCCACTCATTATGGGTGTAGTCCACATTTTACAAACTTTAAATTTAGGTCGTATATTTCACTTTGGGAAAATTACACACCAGTAAAATCTTTTCAAAATAATTATTATTTCATGAAAAAGTTTATAACTTTAATTATTAAAATTTGTAAATTTTTTTATTAATTTAAAATTATTTTTACAAACCTTCACTGATTTCCTTTCACTTTCAAAATAAATTTCAAAATAAAATATGCAACATTTTTGAATTGAAAAACCTAGCCCAAGCAGGTGATGTAAGAGCATGGTCAAGCTTTTGACATGTCAAGTTGCCTAGTCCTTGAAAGGAACATCAAATTGCAAGTGGTTTTAAGCCTTTGAAGTTTCAAACATTTGAAAATTAATTATGATGCTTTGGTAAGCCATGTTGCATGCTTAGGAACTTGGATGAGGGTGTGCATTACCAGCATATATATTATATAGAACTCTCTGCATCATATGATCCCAGAAATGTATGCCCATGATCCAAGAAACTACCTCCCACAAATCATCTTGGGGTATCGTCTCGGGCTATAATTAGAGTTTGACTTCTCTTCAGTGGAATAATTAAACCACATATTTAATAATATGCGTTACATTGATATTTCTTTTATAAATTAATGGTTTAGATTTTTATCCACTTATTTACAAACTTAATAGTAGATCGAAACAAAAAATCTGACTCAATATTTAATAGGTTAATGTATAGATAATATCTAAAACACTTGAAAGAAGTGCATCATAGGACGTGGGGTGACTAAGTCACAGCAGCCTATGGAGGTTTTTTTCTAAATCTTTTTCGATAACTCAAACCGTCCATATTGTAGGGTTCGTCGAGTATATAATCCAAAAAAAAATCAAGTTAATCCGAAATCCGTAATCCCATGACTAGATTCAAATTATTTTACAAAAATTATCAAGATAATGTCAACCGTTTATTTTTTTTAAAAACAAATATGCTCTTGTTATAAAGCTATAGATTTCCAATCAATTTATTTTTTGCATGGATGATCTATTCAACAAACTCTACAATATGAACGGTTTAAATAATCAAAAAAGACGCGAAAAAGCCTCAATGGACTCACAACAGATCGCTACTGTGACTTAGCCACAGCAGTATCCCCAAATCCTGCATCATAGGATGATTTTAATGAATTCTTATTTTTATTGATGTGTCACAATCTTATCAATTAGAATGGAGATTTTATTCCAATTGTATAGTGGAGATAATGAGGTGCATCCGATGCAATAAATAAATAAATAAATATATTTATATATTTTGCTTTAATAAATAGATTGATGATCAATCAATATCATAAGACAAACATTTCTATGAGCATTCCTCTACCCATCAAGTTTTGAAACATGGTTTTAAATATTATATATATTATATCAGTTTATACATATTGAGTTTCTCATTCTAATATGATATATTCTAATATATTTTTGGATAAAAGACAGTTTAAGTTTTTAAAATATGCTTTATTTTTTATTTTAATCTCTTAAATTTTAATTTTGTCATTTTAATCTTCAAAATTGTTAATTTGAGTCAATTTAGTCTTACGTCTAACGTTCGTCTATATTGATAACAGAAATATGGACAAATGACAATTTTGATATCTAAAGTATGTTTTTCTTACCATTTTAGTCCCTTAAATTTTAAATTAAAGTCATTTTGCTCCTTAAACTTGTCAATTTGGTCCTAGCTCAAATTGACACTAAATTGATAATTTTGAGTATCAAAATGACAAAATTTAAAACTTAAGAGACTAAATAACAAGAAATATATACTTTAAGAACCAAAATTGTCTATAATCCAAGGATAAAATACTTTTTCTGTTATCAATGTAAATGGACATTACAGATAGAACTAAATTGACTCAAATTGATAGTTTTGAGCACCAAAATGATAAAATTAAAATTTAAACGACTAAAATGACAAAAAACATATATTTTAAAGATTAAAACTATCTTTACCCTATATTTTTTTAGTATGAAAATTATATTTATATTGGTTGATTTCTGATATGCACAACCAATAGGTATTAATATTATAGGTTCACAAATGCAATGGCCGGCTCAACTACTATAACGTTTTTTTATTTTTTATTTTTTATTTTATCATTGATGATTTAAAAAATTCATGATTGCACCGATTCATCTGCCAATATGACTATTTAAAACCACGTTTTCAGCTCAGAGTTGAAGGAGAGAGTTTGATATGATTTGTATGACTGTTTCATGGGTTTTAAGAGTGTTTTCAAGCTTTTGTTTTGTGGAGTGTCGACTTCCCTAGTTGAGTATTGTAGCCTTGTCATCATCAGCACAATTCCATCTTAATTTCCCTGGAAGCTGTGTACTTTTTATTCCCTCTAGTCCATAAAATTTATTTTTTAGACGAATTATATTAATGATCTCCTTAATTTGACACTTGTCTCATTTTAATTTTTGATTTTTCAATTGTGATATATTTGATTCTGAATTGTGAATCTCGTTCCAAATAAGAATAATTGAAGATATTGCTGCTTCATTTCAAGAGCAAAGTTATCAATTTGATAAAATATAAATTAGCATGACAAAAATAAATGTCAAAAAATTAATTAAAAATTTTAAAAAATTATTTTTACTTATCAAAGATAAAATTAGGGCAAATTACACAAATAGTCCCTATAGTTTGGGGCTTGTGTCACTTTGGTCCCTGACTTTTCAATTGTGACACATTTGACCCTGAATTTTGAATCTTGTTCCAAATAAGGACAATTGAAGATATCATTAGATTTTTCAAGGGTAAAACTGTCAATTTGATAAAATATAAACTAATTTGACAAAAATAAATGTCAAACAAATATTTTTGAATTTTTAAAAATTATTTCTACCTATTAAAAATAAAATTATGTAAAATTGATAAATTTTTTAGACATTTATTTATTTATTTTACTAAATTAATTTTTATTATGTGTTTGGATGATGATCATATAAAATTAATTTTAAAAAATTAATCATGTAATTTTTATTAATTTTACATAATTTTATCATTGGTGGATAAAAATAATTTTTTAAAAATTAAAAATATTTTGTTGACATTTATTTTTGTCAAATTAGTTTATATTTTATCAAATTGACAATTTTACCCTTGAAAAATCTAATGATATTTTTAATTGTCCTTATTTGAAACAAAATTCAAAATTCAGGGTCAAATGTGTCACAATTGAAAAGTCAAGGACCAAAGTGACACAAGTCCCAAACTATAGGGACTATTAGTGTAATTAACCCATAAAATTATATAAAAATGATAAATCTTTTATATTTTTATTGGGAGCAGTTTGTGTTCAGTCCGAGATAGAACTAGACGGTGCTGGCCTATGGGAGCCCACCACGGGTCCTGTTTTGATAATTTGAATCGTTCAATGTGTAGAACTCGTTGAGTACTATATGCTTGTAAAAAATCACTTTGATTGAATATCGATAGTTATATGATCAAAACAGTTTTTTGTCAACCGTTAATTTGTTTATCGTCCATTTTTTTAATACAAAACTGATTTGATCACATAGATATCGGTATCCGGTCAACATGATTTTTTATAGACATATAGTATTCGACGAGTTCTACACATTGAACGGTTTGGATTATCAAAATAGGACCTATGGTGGGGCCCAACAGCATTGTTTAGTCCGATCTCGGACTGGACACAAGCTGAACCCATATTTTTTTTTTAAGCAAATTAATTTTTAGTATGTGTTTGGATGACGATCATGTAATGGATGATTATTTTTGTTGATACTTTTTTTTGGTTATCTTGTAATAGATGGTTGTATTTGTTGTTAACCGATATTTTTAGATGG
This sequence comes from Camellia granthamiana, assembly GCA_036172215.1. Taxonomy (NCBI): domain Eukaryota; kingdom Viridiplantae; phylum Streptophyta; class Magnoliopsida; order Ericales; family Theaceae; genus Camellia; species Camellia granthamiana. The sequence continues at coordinate 50,356,341 of CM069914.1, forward strand.
TTATCATATAATGGATTATTATTGGGCTTTTAATGTATAATCAATATTTTTAATAAATGTTTTAGTCTAGATTTTTTGATTTAATGGATTGGATTAATAATGACATTAAAGTTGTTGCTATATTTGACTTTTGAAAAAATAAAAACTAATTTAATGAAAATAAATATCAAAAAAATTATTTTATAAATTATTTCTACCTTATCAAAAGATAAAATTATATAAAAATGATGTGTTTTAAATTTTTTTCACCAATTCAATTTTTAGTTTCTCAATTTTTTTTTCTTCTAAAAATAGATTTGAAAACCAAATCAAACAGAACTTTATAACCAAGAAAGTTTTAAGATTATTCATTAAAAAAATGTCATTACATTTCAAACAATATATAAGTTAATCAACACAAAATAAGTTATATAACGGCTTTGCCCTTCAAATGGAACAACAATGTCTTCAATTGTTCTTATTTGGAACGAGATTCAAAATTCATGATCAAATGTATCATAATTGAAAGGTCAGAGACCAAAGTGATATGAACCCAAAATCATAAGATTGTTAGTATAATTGGCTATGCTTTCTTTGTTGATGGCTGGATGGACCAGTCTTTATGAGGTTTTTTTTTTTTTTTTTTTTTTTTTTTTTTTTTTTTTTTTAGTAGAAAAATTCATTAAAGTAAATCAAACAGCATTTATAAAAGAGTCCATCTAACAAAAAAAAAAAAAAAAAAAAAAAAAAAAACAAAACTTACACCAAACAAAATAAAAAAAATCTTCTTTATATACTAATATTAGCTTATTTTTAAATTATACCTACTTGTCCCTTTTAAGTTGTAAAAAATATTAAGTAGTTGCATGACTCACATCTATATCTATGAATACACGGGTCTAAACTATAAAAATTTAACAATACCAAAAAAAAAAAAAAAAAAAAAAAAATTTCTCACAACTAGGGTTCATTTATTTTACAACTCTTATATTTTGTAACTCAACAAAAATATTAATAATATTTTCTTTTAAAATTTTTTGTTAGTATATATGATCGCCTCCACTATGTTAGAATTCTGGGTCTGTCTCACAATTTAGGTTATCGTTTCCATCAATCTAAAAAATAATGAATCTAAAAAAAAAAAAAAAGGAAATGAAGATCAAAGATATTTTATTAAGTAGTTAGAATACAAAGGATACACACTTAGTGTGTGTGTTGCGATTTTCTATAAATTGAAAGTATCACATAGACAATGTTGTATGACATTCAACTGGATTATCCAAAAGTTCTAAATGTAAATGATCCAAAAAAAAAAATGATCAAATCAAATGGTAAACATTTTTATAACAATTTTCATGAATTTATTGCAAACCATGCTTATGGATCTAGTTGGTTATTTTATACCTCTTTCTCTCTGTTGGCAGTGGAATTTGGTCTAAGAGGAAACATATTTGGTGTCTCTCCTTGAATTTTATTGGTTAATAGGATATATCATTTTTGTCTTCTTTTTGGTAATTATCTGATCAAGATCTCATCACGTAGTTGGAAACAATAATGATATATACTCTAAAAAATTATTCATAAAATTATTTATAAAAAATTAATTTATGTACCATATTGAGAGGTCCTTTGGCAGGTTGGATTTTTATTATCTAACAAAATTTAAAAAGTTAAGAAGTTAAAAAATCTATTCCCAAACAGATTAGATTATTTTTTTCAACTAGTGTAAAAAAACCTTCGTACTCTCAACTTTTTTCCATACAACTAAAACCAAGGTAAAACAGAAGTCTCTGGCAAAAATCTAAAATATCAGTCTTTCATGTTTTTTTTGGTGTTTGGTTGTGTGTTCCAAACACATTTTCACTTTTGAGTTTCAAATTATAATTCATATATACTTTTGAAAACTCTTTTTCAGATGGGAAAATTTGGCTAACCTAGTCGTCCTCACGGACGTTCCCCCCGATGTCCGGCCAGTTGACCGGAATAGTGTTTGTTTTTTTTTTTTTTTTTTTTGCGGCACCTGTTATTTTTATATTGTAAATAAAAAATATTTTCAGAATTTTTTAAATTCTTATATGAGCTTTGAATAAAATTTTGGGTTGTGTGTTTGGTTATGAGTTGTAAATTTTTTAATCAAATAACTTTTTTAATTTCAAAAACTCAAAACTCCCTCCAAAGTTCAATTGAAAACTCTTTTCAAAACTCATAACCAAACAAATTTTTTACACTCAAATCATAATTCTAAAACTCACAAACTCAAAATACAACTCTATTCTCAAATCATATTTAAAAAACTCTACCAAATACTATCCAAATTTTTCCACTTCATGAGAGGGCTAAAAAGTAAAAAAGCCACTAAAAAATCTACATTCCAAATACCCACGCATTATGGGTGTAGTCCACATTTTACAAATTTTAAATTTACGTCATATATTTCGTTTTGGGAAAATTATACACCAGTAAAATCTTTTCAAAATAATTATTATTTCATGAAAAAGCTAGTAATTTTAATTATTAAAATTTGTAATTTTTTTTAATTAATTTAAAATTATTTTTACAAACCTTCACTGATTTCCTTTCACTTTCAAAATAAATTTCAAAATAAAATATGCAACATTTTTGAATTGAAAAACCTAGCCCAAGCAGGTGATGGTCAAGCTTTTGACATGTCAAGTTGCCTAGTCCTTGAAAGGAACATCAAATTGCAAGTGGTTTTAAGCCTTTGAAGTTTCAAACATTTGAAAATTAATTATGATGATTTGGTAAGCCATGTTGCATGCTTAGGAACTTGGATGAGGGTGTGCATTACCAGCATATATATTATATAGAACTCTGTGCATCATATGATCCCAGAAATGTGTGCCCATGATCCAAGAAACTACCTCCCACAAATCATCTGGGGGTCTACAAACTTGCTTGGCTATCGTCTCGGTTATAATTAGAATTCGACTTCTCTTCAGTAGAACAATTAAACTACATATTTAATATATACTTTAAATATGTGTTACATTGATATTTCTTTTATAAACTTCTCTTCAGAGTTTTATCCACTTATTTACAAACTTAGTAGTAGATCCAAACAAAAAATCTCATTCAATATTTAATAGGTTAATGTATAGACAATATCTAAAACATTTGAAAGAGATGCATCAGATGATGATTTTAATAATTCTTATTTTTATTGATGTGTCACAATCTTATCAATTGGAATGGAGATTTTTATTCCAATTATATGATGGAGATAATGAGGCGCATCAGATGCAATATATATATTGCTTTAATAAATAGATTGATGATCAATCAATATCATAAGACAATATCCACCCAGAAAATATCATAAGACAAACATTTCTATCAGCATTCCTCTATACATCAAGTTTTGAAACATGGTTTTAAATATTGTATATGTTATATCTGTTTATACATATTGAGTTTCTCATTCTAATATGATATATTCTATTATATTTTTGGATAAAAGACAGTTTAGTTTTTAAAATATGCGTTATTTTTCATTTTAATCCATTAGGTTTCAATTTTGATCTTCAAAATTGTTAATTTGAGTCAATTTAGTCTTACATCTAATGTCCGTCTACATTAATAACAGAAATATCAATAAATGACAGTTTTGATCTCTAAAGTATGTTTTTTCTTATCATTTTAGTCTCTTAAGTTTTAAATTATGTCATTTTGGTCCTTAAACTTATCAATTTGGTCCTAGCTCAAATTGACACTAAATTGATAATTTTGAGTATCAAAATAACAAATTTAAAATTTAAGAGACTAAAATGACAAGAAATATATATTTTAAGAACCAAAATTGTCTTTTACCCAAGAATAAAATACTTTTTCCGTTATCAATGTAAATGGACGTTAGAGATAGAATTAAATTGATTCAAATTGATAATTTTGAGGATTAAAATGACAAAATTAAAACTTAAACAACTAAAATGACAAAAAACACATACTTTTAAGACTAAAACGGTCTTTTATCCTATATTTTTTAGTATGAAAATTATATTTATATTGGTTGGTTTCTGATATTCACAACCAATAGGTATTAATATTATAGGTTCATAAATGCACTGGCCGGTTCAACTACTATAACTTTTTTTATTTTATATTTTATAATTGATGATTTAAAAAATTCATGACCTCACCGACTCATCTGCCAATATGACTATTTAAAACCACGTTTTCAGGTCACAGTTGACGGAGAGTTTGTATGGTATGATTTGTATGACTGTTTCATGGGTTTTAACTTTTATGAGTGTTTTGAAGCTTTTGCTTTGTGCAGTGTCAACTTCCCTAGTTGAGTATTGTAGCCTTGTTATCATCGGCACACTTCCATCTTAATTTCCCTGGAAGCTGTGTGCGCTTCTTCTTCCCTCTAGTCCATAAAATTTCGTTTTTCCGGTGAATTACGCTAGTAGTCTCTATAATTTGGGACTTATGTTATTTTAGTTCTTGACCTATCAATTGTGATACATTTGATTCTGAATTTTGAATCTTATTTCAAATGAGGACAATTGAAGATATTATTGCTCTATTTCAAGAGCAAATTTGTTAATTTGATAAAATATAAACTAGCATGACAAATATAAATGTCAAAAAAAATATTTTTGAATTTTTAAAAATTATTTCTACTTACCAAAGATAAAATTATATTAAAATTATAAATCTTTTATATTTTTATTTTTTTAACCAAATTAATTTTTAGTCTGTGTTTGGATGATGACCATGTAATGAATAGTTATTTGTGTTGGTATTTTTTTTATGATTATCATGTAATAGATTGTTGTATTTGTTGTTAACAGATATTTTTGAATGATTATTATGTAATGGATTATGATTAGGCTTTTAATGTATAATTGATATGTTTAATAAATGTTTTTAGTTTTAGATTTTTTTGATTTAATGAATTGATTTAATAATGACATTAAAGTTTTTGCCATGCTTGACTTTTGAAAAAATAAAAAGTAATTTAACGAAAATAAATATCAAAAAAATTATTTTATAAATTATTTATATCTTCCAAAAGATAAAATTATATAAAAATGATGGGTTTTTAATTCTTTTTCACCAATTTAAGTTTTAATTTCTTAGAAATTTTTTTTTTCTGAAAATAGATTTTGAAAACCAAATCAAACATAATTTTATAACCAAGAAAGTTTCAAGATTATTCATTAAAAAAAAATGTCATTATATTTTAAACAACTTATAAGTTAATCAGCACAAAATAAGTTGTACGACAACTTTGCCTTTTAAATGGAGTAATGTCTTCAATTGTTTTTATTTGGAACGAGATTCAAAATTCATGATCAAATGTGTCATAATTGAAAGGTTAGAAACCAAAGTGACATAAATTCCAAACTATAGGAATTGTTTAGTGTAATTTGCCCTTTTTTCTTTTGTTGATGGTTGGATGGATCCAGTAGAAAAATCCTTTAAGGTAAGTCAAATGGCACTTATAGAAGAGTCCATCTAACAAAAAAAAAACTTACACCAAATAAAATAAAAAAAATCTTCTTTATATACTAATATTAGCTGATGGTTATTTTTAAATTATACCTATTTATCCCTTTTAAGTTGTAAAAAATATTAAGTAGTTAATACACGGGTCTAAACTATAAAAATTTAACAATTTAGACGACGACAAAAAAAAAAAAGAAAAAAAAAAAGAAAGATTTCTCACAACTAGGGTTCATTGATTATTTTACAATTCTTATAGTTTGTAATTCAACAAAAATATTAATAATATTTTCTTTTAAAATTTTTGTTGGTATGTATGATCGCCTCCACTATGTTAGAACTCTAGGTCTGTCTCACAGTTTAGATTATTGTTTCCATCAATCTAAAAAATAATGAATCTAAAAAAAAATAGGAAATGAAGATCAAAGATATTTTATTAAGTAGTTAGAATACAAAGGATACACATTTAGTGTGTGTGTTGCGATTTTCTATAAATTGTAAGTATCACATAGACAATATCGTATGATATTCAATTGGATTATCCAAAAGTTCTAAATGTAAATGATCAGATCAAATGGTAAACATTTTCATAACAATTTTCATGAATTTATTGCAAACCATGCTTATGTTAGGAATAGTATGAAAAAATGACAAAGCATGATTTATTGAAAACACATTCACCTGGTATTTTTAAAATACTAGATAATTTTTGCCTTTAATGCTGTGTTTGGTTGGGAGATTTAGAGAGAGATTTAGAAAGAGAAATGGAAAAGGTGTGTGAAAATATGTGAAATATAGGTATGTTTTATTCACATTTCACCTACCTTTTCCATTTCTCTTTCTAAATCCCTCTTCAAATCCCCCAACCAAACACAGCATAAAAGACAACATAACATTTATCCTAAAATGAAAGGTGTCCACGATTACCAAATAACCTCTGAATATGACAATGAATACAATTTAACAATTGGTGAAAAGTACAAAAGTGTATTATTTTAAGGGTGTGGTTGATATATGACTGAATCTATCCAGCGACTAGTCTTTGGTCCAAAAGGAAGAAATTAACACTAAACATATAAAATTAATGAATGCATGACTGGCTTTAGTTTCAATCAATCAATCAAAATAAATAAATAATAATGGAATGGACCGTCACCTACAAAGTTCAATTAAACATATGGTGAATGATTAATGAATGGTCTAATTCAAAATTAGTTGGGCAAATTGAACCCACACCACAAGTTGTTCAAACATTAGCTAGCTGCTTACTAATATATATATTGAATATAATTAATTTTCTCTCCCCTTTTAGGCCACCCACGTGGAAAAATGAGTTATATTTTCTAATTATTATTTGTTAATATAATCCTTTGAGCTTAAAGACAATTCGTATTTTAAGTAAATTTTAAAGAATGTATTTATAATTTATCTAAAATTTAAACTTCAACTTATTCCAATAACTCATTTGAATGTGGTGCATTAATCCAATGGCCGCATACAATTTTCTAGAATGCTTTTTGCTTGATCAAGTTTTTTATTAGAGTCTCAGTAATTACCCAGTATATGTGGGACAGTGATTGTATGTGTATTTGAAGACAAATTGGAGCAAAGCCTAAAAGAACGGTAAGTAGATGCAAAAATTTCAATGGCCTTTTGAGATTCATAAGTTTGGAGGAGGATTCCGGCAGTTTAAAATTTGGATTGGAAGGGTTGTTTGGCCCATGAGGTTCAACGTGAGTCTTGTTTTGATGATTCAAATTATTAATTTTGTTGGATACTTTGTGTATTTTATCCAAAAAAAAAAAAATCAGGTTAATCCGGTAACTGTAATTTGTTTAATTTATTGTTTTTGTCATAAAAAAGTGTATGATTTATTTTTTAAAAACACAATTATCGTATATTTTTTTAGTGAAAAACACGGTAAATTAAATAAGTTATAGTTATCAAATTGACCCAAATTTTTTGATTATATTTTATCTTGATTTTATTTTTCTTTCCGTTTAGCTATATATTTTTAATGCACTCTCCATTAACAAAAGAAAATGATCTAAACAAAATGGGAAAAAAGAATGTTGAATCACATATGGAGAGTGTATTAAAAAAACGAAATTAACGGGCATAAATTTGGGAGTTTCTTTATAAAATTTTTATTAATTAGGTCATGTATTATGATTGTAATTTGTTTGAACTTTATTGTAA
>CM069914.1:50364187-50433036 GCA_036172215.1 Camellia granthamiana
AGCCCGTCCCTAGCAACGACTACGGACCGAACCTACCGAGGACAACCGCCGACACACCTCTCCCTGACAACCCGCACAACCTAACCGAGACAATGATCAGCCACCACTACCACCACCTCGAGCACAAGGCAACCCTGCTCCCCCGGTTGGAGAAATTAGAATTATCACTAGCGGGCTTGCATGCGGAGGACCATCCCGTTCGGCCCAGTGAACCGAACTCAGAAAAATCAAACAAGGCTCCGACAAAGAAATTGCGACATTGGATCGCCCTTTCAAACACCCCAAACAATGGATTGAACCCATCACCTTTACGGAGGCCGACTGCATAAGCGTCCGTTATCCCCACGACGACCCCGTCGTCATCTCTGCTCTCCTATCCAATTACAAAGTCAGACGGGTTTTTGTGGCAACTCTTCGAACATCATCTTCCTAAACACCTATCGCCAGCTCAAAGTAGGAGAAGAAAAATTGTCCCCTCTCCAGACCTCGTTGGTCGGCTTCACAGGGGATCGGGTGACCTCCTTCAGCTCCATCGATCTTCCCATCACCATTGGAGAGTATCCACGCTAGACCACCAAATTACTCACTTTCTTCGTCGTCAATTGCCCATCTGCTTACAACATAATCCTCGGCCACATGGCCCTTAACGCTTTCCAAGCTGTCACATCCACATACCATCTAGCCATAAAATTTCCCACCAACCTCGGGGTCGGCACCGTCAGGGGAGAGCAAACGGTGGCCAGAGAATGCTACGTCGCCTCACTCAAAGAGGTCAAAATGAAGGAGGCTATGATCATCGAAGGACTCGATGTCAGAGACGAAGAAGAGTTAGTCAGAGGGGAACCAGTCGAAGAACTTGTCGAAGTCCCTATCGACCCTACCAACCCAACAAAAACAGCCAGGATCGGCAGCCAACTATCTTGCCAGGCCAAGGCCAACCTTACAGCCCTCCTAACTGAGCACAATGATGTATTTGCCTGGACTCATTCTGACATGCCAGGTATCGTTCTCTCTTTCATTACTCATCGTCTCAGTATCAAGCCCCACTTCCGACCGTTCCGCCAGAAGCAGCGTATCTTCCACCCGGAACGCAATGTCCTCATTGCCTCCAAGGTCGACAGACTATTGGACGCACAGTTCATCCAAAACGTGGACTATCCCAGATGGCTGTCCAATGTAGTCCTAGTCCGTAAAAACAACGGTAAATGGCGACTCTACGTTAACTACTCCAACCTTAATCAAGCTTGCCCCAAAGACAGTTATCCCCTCCCCCGGATAGATCTGCTGGTCGATGCCACTGCCGGACATCAGATGCTTAGTTTTATGGATGCCTTCTCTGGCTACAATCAAATTCTAACGCACCCGGCCGATCAGGAGCACATCTCCTTCATCACAAATAGAGGCACTTACCACTATCATGACATGCCGTTCGGACTAAAAAATGCCGGAGCAACTTACCAATGTTTGGTCAACGCCGTCTTTCACCACCAGATAGGCCGGAACATGGAGGTCTACGTCAATGACATGCTTGTCAAGAGTAAACTCTCTTCTGATCATCTGGCAGACTTGCAAGAAACCTTCGAAACCCTACGCAAGTATCAAATGAAGTTGAATCCGAAGAAATGCGCCTTCGGCGTAGGATCTAGGAAGTTCTTGGGCTTCATGGTCAGCCAGCGGGGCATCGAGGCCAACCCTGAAAAGATCAAAGCCCTAATAGAAATGCGGTCCCCCAGAATAGTCAAAGAGGTTCAACGGCTTACCGGCAGAGTCACCGCCCTCAACCGTTTTATTTCCCGTGCAACAGACAAGTGTCTCCCCTTTTTCAAAGTCCTCCAATAGGCTTTTAAGTGGACCCCCGAATCTGAAGAGGCCATTCAACAATTGAAACAGTGCATGGCTAACCTTCTTACTCTCTCAGGCGCTCTCAGGCGAAACCCTCTTCCTCTACTTGGCTGTATCAAACACCGCGGTCAGTGCGACCCTCATCTCAGAAGACAGCTTAATACAATGTCCGGTCTACTACATTAGCCGTGCTCTCAAGAGGGCAGAACAGAACTATCCTCTCCTGGAAAAAAATGGCCCTTGCCTTGGTCATAGCCTCGCGGCGACTCCAACCTTATTTCCAAGTTCACTCCATAGTGGTTCTTACTGACCAACCTTTGAAGAAGGTCAAGCAGCAGCCAGAGTTGTCAGGGAGACTTATGCAATTGTAGACGTCCCCGAACGTCCCGAGAGGGGAATCCTATTTTGTTCATTGGGCTCACTACAGTTCAAGACTCAATGTCACGGTCCTGTATCTAATCTCGCAAAGTGCAATGCAAGACCGATGGATCATCAGAGAGTCCAAATCCGGCAAATCGTTTTTGAAAAAAATAGATTTTTAGAAAGAAGTGCCAAACATGGACTGCTTTGCCAGATACAGAATCGCCACCTAAATATTTATTTTGGGAGAATTTAGGAAACCCTGACTCGTGCCTAAGGCCACGTGTTCGTCATCACCAAAGTTGTCTCGGCTCGGGAACTTGGGTACGATTAGGGAAGGTCACTTTGTGAGCACGCCCTCTCGCCCGATCAAAGATCGGCCTCTACTAACCATGATATCGAGTTTTGAAAACATTATGTGCTCTTATCCCGGTTATTAGCCTAGAATTACTATGTGATGCACACAACATACAAGTATAGACTGGATCACCTGAGTTGGAACAAAACATTTCATGTTTGTTTTTTAAAGCGGTTTGCTACTCGCAAGTAGGCTAAAATGCGGATTTTGCCACCCTCAAGTGGGCTTAGAAAACATGGTGATTTGCTACTATCTAGTGGGCTTAAAACTCGCAATCAATGAATTGTTCCAATTCAGATAATCCAACCTCCACCCACAGGCATTCAAGCAGTTATATCACATAAGCAAATAGCCTCATGGCCAGCATGCTATCATATTAACATTCACATACATGCAAGATGTTAAAGCATAAACACTCACAGTTTACTCCGAGCCAAAACAAGAAACTATTTAGTAGTCATGCATGATCCTAGTTCATGTTAGCAATGGCTAATGCAACGCATGCAAAATGCAACTAAGATAGGCTCGGCTACCCTAAGAATGACATGTGAAATGCGACAACTCGATACACGTATTCAGGTTGGAATTGAAATACTATGCAATTAGTATGATGTGCCGAGCCCGGTGCATGCAATACAAATGAATGGATGCACGCATGCATAGCATAAGGATGCTAATTGAAACGTGCCCTAGAACTAACCATCGTAAGCGGTTAAGTAAAAGGGAGAAAGAAATGGGGTTGGAAGACATGCATCACACACACGCACACTTATTACAACAGTTGGCCTTTGCTCGGAGGGTCCGAATAAATAATTAACTACTCTAGCTAATTAAATATTACAAAACCCTAATTAATTAACAAATTAACTAGGAAAGCGAATAAACTAGCATGCAAGCTATGAAATGGATTGCCTCAGCTCTTGTTCCGAATGGTGAAAGATGCATGCGTGCTCGGGTCGCCTTGCTCGGAAACCTGTTGTCATGCCATATATTGCCTCTGTTTGCACTGTTCTGTACCTCTTAGAACTGTGAAACTCCTTGAGATGCCTCTGGATTGCTCTCTGAACATTGTGGGATGCCACTGGCCAAAATATAGGACCACCGGCCATTGGAAAGTAGTCACCGACCAAAAGTAGAGCCATCGGCTGGAATTTGGTAGCCGGCCGGCACTGAAGATGGCCAACCGGCCATCTATTCCTGCAGAACACTGGTTTTGCTGCAACAGAGGACAGACAGTGCATGGCAAGGAATTTACAAGACAAATGTATGCACGACCACCCTCTCTATCATGTCATGAACTCAAGGGAGTATGGTTCTCGACCCTCGGACCATCAATCACGCATTTCAATGCATGATGGCCAAAGGTGCCAAGTGTGCAACTCAATATGGAATGAAATGCACAAAACACATAAAGGGGCCCAACCTCTATCACGATTGATCAAGAGGCAAGGGATGCACACACAATGCAATGCAACCTAGGCAAGCAAGCAAGCATGCAAATAACTCAAGTATGCAACAAATCTAATGCAACATAAGCATGTTAACATGCAATATGCAATAGGCATGCAACCTAAACATGTGGACATGTATAGCATGCAACAACATAGTGAGATGGACTTAAACTAACATGGATAGCTTGCAAGCATGTTAAAATCAGTGGCCAAAGATGATGGAATAAGGCTCCAAAACTCATGCAAACATGCACAATGCAATGGCCCCGAGCCTAAGGCACAAAATGCAACTCTCCAAGAGCAATGCAAGGATGAAACATGGCATACAATGGCATACATTCCAGCTCTGAAATGGCATACTAAATGACTCCAAAATGACTCCGAAGCGAAGGCTCAAATACCGAAACTAATGAAGCACACTTCACTATAGGTATACAAAGCAATGCTCAAATGGCAAAACCAGCCCCAAAAAGATCCTAGGCAGGTCCAAGACAGTAGGAAAATGGCCTAAAATAATGGCTCGAAATGCACCAAAATGAAACTCATGCAATGGCTCATAAATGAGGTATAAGAGTACAACTCTCAAACACATTGAAGGCATGATAAACATGAGAATATGGCACACATATAAGCTCTAAAATATCATATTCAATGATGCCAAAACACTAAAACACCTCAAGCAACACATGCAAGGGACCCCAAAACTCAAAGGTAAGCAAGGCTATTACACTACAACCATGCATGGCAAGCACCAATCGACCAAGAGGTCTAAAAACAGAGCTAAGGCAGCCCAAAATATGAATAAAACATGTTTGAAGCATGGCCAAAATGTGCTAGAATAGAGGGCCAAAACAACATGTATTCTAAGCTAGTAAGCATGAGTTACACTACAAGCATATGAAGCATGTGAGGGACTACCAAACCAGCCAAAAACAGAAGCATGGCATGCCAAATGATGGCCAAAAACCCACTGAAACATGACCCATACATGCAAGAATGAGGTGCTACTTTGATGAGCTATGAATGGGATTACTCTACACATGCAAGAGGCAAGTCCAAGGTGACCAAACCAGCCCTAGACAAAGTCTAGGAAGGTCCTAAAAGTCACCAAAAATGGCCTAAAACAAGGCTTGGAAGCATGCAAATATGGGCTCCTTTGTAAGGCCAAAAATGCAAGTAAACAAGATAATAAGGAGAGGGCCAATACAAGGTGGTCCCGAAACTCACAAAAAATGCACAAAAAAGAGGCCAAATAAGGCCTAAGAGGGGGTAAACAACCCCAAACACAAAAGTGATCTTAAACAAACTTCAAAATGAGCTCAAAATAAGACTTTTTTCAGTTTATGCCAAAGCCCAAATATGCTTGCAAGTATGGCTAAAAGATGGAGCGAAATAAAGCTTAAAAGAGGGAATAGTGTGTTACCCTTGTAGCTTCAGCAAAACCAGCGGCTTTGAGACCAAAAAACCAGACCTTCAACCTTTGAAAATGGCCTCCAAGATCCTTAGGTTGATGATGGAGGTGTTAGGCTAAGAGTTGGTGTGCAAAGGGGCCAAGAACTTCACTCTTTCTAAGCCTAAGTGTAGAGACAAAGAGAGATATATGTGTATGCCTTAGCAAAATTTTTGGAACCCTTCTAAAGGAGAGGGAGGGCCTCTCTTATAGAGGAACAAAGGTCCAAGCTTCTTCAAGAAGCTTGTGCAAAGGTCCAAGCTTCTTGAGGAAGCTAGAGCAAAAAGGGTCAAGCTTCTCTTGGAAGCTTAGAAGGGTTCAAGCTTCTCTTAGAAGCTTAGAGCAAAGGGTCAAGCTTCTTGGCGAAGCTAAAAAAGGTCAAGCTTCTTGGAGAAGCTAGAAAAGGTTCAAAAGGTTCAACCTTCCTCAAGAAGCTAAAAACCAAGGGTTCAAAAGGTTCATGCTTCCTCAATAAGCTAAAACAAAGGTTCAAAAGGTTTAAACTTTCTCAAGAAGCTAAAAACCAAGGGTTCAAAAGGTTCAAGCTTCCTCAAGAAGCTAAAACAAGGGTTCAAAAGGTTCAAGCTTCCTCAAGAAGCTAAAACAAGGGTTCAAAAGGTTCAAGCTTCCTCAAAAAGCTAAAACAAGGGTCTCGGCGTGAAAAAGTGACCGATCGACCAAAATAATGGTTGGCCGACCAAGAACATTGCCGACTGGCCAATACTTTTGGCCTGTAGCAAGAAAACAGGGCTGGTGTCCTCAAGCCAAGGCCGGTGGGGTGTGGGGGTGGCCAACAAGCCATTTCCTACCCTCAGAGGCAAAAACCTAAGTGCTTGGTCCACAACCAAGCACAAAACAAATAAGTCGAGAGGTCTTGAGGCAAGGCGCGCGGCCGAAACCTCCGAGAACTCAAGACGAACACGAACAGAGATGATCATCGAGTATTCAAACGATGACGTCCAAGTCTTGAGGACGGTCAAAAATGGGGTGTCTACAGCAATGGTCCGTCGAGCTCAGCCAATTTGAAATCTCTTACCGACCTCGAATAGCTATCAAGGGACAGGCGGACGCTGATTTTATTTTGGAATTCACCAATCCCATTCTGACCGTGCCCCCTCAACCAGCACAATTCAACACTGAGGTAGAAGACCCCCATTCCTGGGTCCTCAATGTCGATGGGTCATCTTGCAAAGAAGGTAGTAGGGCTGATCTCATCCTCACCGCTCCCGAGGGTGGTTATTTCAAGTGTGCCCTCCGTTTCCTATTCAACGCAAGAAATAATAAAGCCGAATATGAGGCCTTGATAGCAAGTCTTCGCCTAGCCAGAGACATTGGTGTAAGCCACATCCAAGTATTCAGCGATTCCCACTTGATCGTCGGGCAGATTACGGGGGAATTCGATGCGAAGGAAGACACGATGCGAGTCTACAGGGATATCGCACTCCCTCTTGTTCGCCTCTTCAATACTTTCCATATCATACACATCCCTCGGTCAGAGAACTCCAAGGCAGATGAAATGGCCCGATTAGCCTCGGCTGACCAGTCAGACCTCAGCCATGGCATCCGCAATGACTACCTGGCCCACCTAACTACCTTGCCAAACCAGCAAGAGGTCCACTTCCTCCAAAACGAACATATCCCATGGGCTGCAGACATCCTTCTATTTTTGACAAGTGGGGAGTTGCCAGAAGATAAACAGATGGCCACCAAAGTCAGAGCGCGGTCGTCCAACTATATCCTCAGCGGCCTACTGTACAAACGTGGATTTTCACGCCCATACCTCAGGTGCCTCAGTCCTGCTCAAGCGACCTATGTGATGAGGGAAGTCCACGAGGGTGTATGTGGTAATCATTTGGGTGCAAGGTCCCTGGCCCATAAAATCCTTCACACCAGCTACTTCTGGCCTACTCTCAACCAAGATGCCACCGAATTTGTGCTTAAGTGTGATAAATGCTAGCGCTTTGCCGACATCCCCCATGCTCCACCTACAGAACTGATTACACTCTGCAGTCCCTACCCATTCGCCAAGTGGGGCATCGACTTAGTTGGTCCATTGCCCACCGGTAGGGGCCAAATCAAGTTCCCTGTAGTTGCCATTGATTACTTCACTAAATGGATGGAAGTGGAACCCCTCGCTACAATCACTGAACAGAACACAACCAGATTCATCTGGCAGTCGATCGTATGTCGGTTTGGAGTCCCTCAAGCCATCATCTCAGACAACGGCAAACAATTCGACAATGCCAAGTACAGGAAATTCTATACAAAGCTCCATATTAAGCCATGTTTCTCTTCCCCAGGCCATCCCCAAGCCAATGGGCAAGTCGAAGTCACCAATGCTCTCCCTTGAAGATCATCAAAACTAAGTTGAAGTCGCTAAGGGACTCTGGGCCGAGGAGCTACCAAACGTACTCTGGGTTTATCAAACTACCGCTCGAACCCCTACTGGAGAGACCCCCTTTCGCTTGACATACGGTGCTGAGGCGGTCATCCAGTGGAAATTGGCTTGCTGACTCTGAGGGTTTTGCACCCGGATCCAGACCTAACCAAATAACTGTGTCGGGCTGACTTGGACCTGGTTGAAGAGCTCCGAGAGACCACTGTTATCAGACGGGCCTCATATCACCAAAAAATGAGAACACACTACAACCACAAAGTTTGACTGAGAGAGTTCGCAGTGGGGGACCTAGTCTTGCGCAAAGCAACTCTTGCCACCAAAAATCCTACCGAGGGCAAGCTAGCAGCCAAATGGGAAGGACCTTACGTTGTTAAGGCCAGACCTCGCCCAGGCACTTACCGACTCTAAGACATGGAAGGCAGAGACCTCCCCCATCCATGGAACGCCGAGCACTTAAAGAGTTATTTCCAGTAAAATGGCATCTTCTATTGTTATATTGATCGATTGTTGTCTGTTCTTTTTTACAATCTACACACTTGTTCGTTTTTGCCCTTTCAATACATGGTGTAAACTTGTGATCAATAGACTACGCCTTCAATAACAACTTGTTAACTAAAGCCTCAGCTAGACTGAGCACGAAGAGCTCAACCAGACTGAGTTGACTAAAAGCCTCAGCCAGATTGAGCATGAAGAGCTCAGCCAGACTGAGTTAACTAAAGCCTCAGCTAGACTGAGCACGAAGAGCTCAGCCAGACTGAGTTAACTTAAGCCTCAGCCAGACTGAGCACAAAAAGCTCAGCCAGACTGAGTTAACTTAAGCCTCAGCCAGACTGAGCACGAAGAGATCGACCAGACTGAGTTAACTAAAGCCTCAGCCAGACTAAGCCCAGAGAACTCAGCCAGAATGAGTTAACTAAAGCCTCAACTAGACTGAGCACAGAGAGCTTAGCCTGACCGGGTTAACTTAAGCCTCAGCATGGCAGAGCCCTCCAAGTCTTAGTTAGGACCAGCATAAAGAATTCAGCCGATCTGAATCAAAGCTGGTCTCAGTTGCCGCTATACTTAGTTAAAATCCAGGTTCATTCCCATTCATTTTCACTAATCATACAAGTCAGCCTGTTTGTCGATTTTTAAACCTTTTTACATCATGGTTGAACATACACGTCAGCCTGATTATCTATTTTTACCATTTTTACATCACAATTTACTTACAAATTACACAATTCACATTCAAGTTTCATTTTTACTCCCATTTTTTATTGAATTCTGCTCAGCCATTTTCATTATTTGAAGTTTACAACTCAGAAGCATAACGACAACAATAATACAAAAGAAAAATCTTTGTTTTATTAACAAACCTACACTTTCATAAAATTTGTTGCAGAAGTTACATATACAAAAACAAAAACAAAAACAAAAACAAAACAACAAACAAAAACCAAGCTTTTACACTTAATTACAAAGATTACTCTTCTTCACTGGAGGCCAGATCTCCTTCTTCAATCCCCTCGTTTAGGGGGGTCTGGGCGACGTCGTCTACTCCTACCTTCACGAGGTTGAAGTCCACGTCCGGGAACAGCTCTTCCGCTTTATGCTTGAAGGTCATCCAGCCGCTGTCCTAGAACTCGTTCATCTCGTGCTTGTAAAAGTCAGACCGTCGGAAGTTTTGGATCACTTCCTCTTCACTCCTAACTCCAATGGCCGCTCCCGACGACCTAACCCCTCCATCCCCCTCCTTCGCCAAGCTACTGGCGACAGCGGCATCAATGGCCATTTGAAATTCGGCGGACCCCTTGAACTGCTCCACGGCCGCTATGCATAAGTTGGGGTACGCCGCCCTCTTAGATGCCAACTTGGTCCTTTCTTCCGCCAAAGCCTTCTCCAACTCTGCGATTCGTCGATCCACCTCTTCTTTGTCTTTGATCGACTGATCGCGCAGGTCCTCGTTGTTGGCAAGGGCCTCTTCCTACCTTTCATTGGCGGTGGTGCAGGCTTGTTGGACTAGCTCTAGGTGCCTCTGCTCGCCCGCCAGCTCGAACTCTAGCGATACTGCCTTGCGGCGTTCCGCTTCCAACTCTGACTTGGTAGCGAGGAGCTCAGCACTAGCACGCTCTGCTGTATAGCTCTGCACCACCGCCAATACTTTCATATTTTTTGCTCTCTCCGCACACTCCAGACCCTTGCCGCATGCACTCCGAGCGACTTTCTTCCAGCCCACTGTCTCCTCCGTTAGTTTCTGCAACTGCCCCTTCACCCCTTCTAGCTGAACCCTCAGCGGCTCTACCTCCATCTTCGCGCGCGCAGCTTTATTCAACAGGGCAGCCGCCAAGGTCGCTGCCTCCATCTGGGCCGAGCACAACCCTCTCAAGAGGTCAACCTCCCCCAACCATGCCATCGACCGCATGGTAGCGTCCTCCAGCACTCCAATTAGGCGGTCGGCTGCCACCCTGGCTTTCCCCCATTCCTCCGCCGAGCGACCTGCCAGCGCGCGTGCGTGGTACAACGCGGTCGTCAGCGCGACACTCGTCTCTGGCATGCTGGTCCCAGTCTTCCATTCACTAGGACTGAGGGTTACTTCTGCTGTAGGTTCCACCGTCGCCACCATTTAGGCACTTGGACCCAAGTGTTCTTTCAGCACTTGGGCGCTTGGACCCTTGTCTTCTTTTGCCACTTGAGCGATCTCCCCTTCTGGAGCTGCCTCCACAACTTGGGCGATCTCCCCTTCTGGAGTTGCCTCCACCCTTCCCTCTTTCATCTTCTCCACCATAAGGGCGTCCTCGCTCCCAACCTTCATCTTTTTCAAGACAGGGGCGCTTTTTTCCCCCTCTACAGCCACCCTCTTCTTCTTTGTCTTCTTCAACACTGCCTCCACCTCCTGCTTGCCCCTCTCCTTCAACGGGTCTACTGGGGGCGGCAGTGGGGCAAAGTCAGTTAAGGCTTTGTCTCCCTGCGGTTTGGGACGCGGTCAGACCCGTTCCCTCATCACTAGTTTAGGGGCAAGCCCCAGCCGTGCCTCCTTATACTTGTCCGCTCTGGCGAATGCCCTCCTGTCTTCCGCCTCCTCCACCTTCCTCCGCGCCTCTAGATCCTCCCTCGCCGGATCCTTCTCCGGCGGCTGCGGTCCCAGTCTCAGGGCAAATAGGGTTGAAGGAAGGATCAACTCATCCCACCTCAACCCCTTCTCCTCCCTCCACTCCTTCACCTTCTTCACCCTGTTTTCGGCCTCCACATCTAACTTTGGCTCCACCGATTTTGTGGGGACTTTCCATGTTGTGCGAACTCCTCTCCCACCGCTCGCTGATACATAGAACTATCTCGGCCTCCACCCCTTCACCGACAATGGCAAGCCTGACACTAGACCCCGGCTAGCCACAGCCTACAAGGTCACCCACGTCTTCTGTTGACTGGAGGCCTTGTAGCAGGAGAAAAATTTCTTCACTGTCATTGCCGCCCCTCCGGTCGCCTGCGGCCAGACGCTCGCACAGGCCATCAATATTTTCCAAACGTTAGGCATCAACTGCCCTGGCGCTACCTCTAACTTGTTAAGCACGTCCACCACTATTTGGTGGAGTGGTAGCCTTAGCCCCCCCGGCAATGCCTCTTCGTACAACGTGAACTCTGTTGGCCGTGCATCCGATGCCCTCTCCTTCGATGTGGGCAGCATCAGCTCTATCTCTGCAGGGATTTGGTACTTCCTTCGCACCTCCTCCAACTCTTCCGTCATGAATGTAGATTTGTCGGCCTTGGTATGCCAGTGGTCTAGTTCAACTTAGCTAATCGGCTTAGCCGCTACAATCATCATCACTGGACAAGCTCGCACCGTTTGCCCGGCCCCCCTTTCCTCTCTCATCTCTCCTCTTTACTGTTTCGCCAACTCCACTGTGTCGTCTTCCCCCAATGAGTCTAGCCTCATGGTTGGCACTTCATCTCGAGCCATTCCTCCTACATATCTGCGCATCGTTTCGGATGATGGCACAAGGAAGTTCACAAAGTGTTGCAGAGGTGTGTTGCAGGAAACGAATGAGTTCACTTCTGGGATTTCTTGGTTTTTTGCGATGAGGGAAGTAAAGCGAATAACTCCAAATGCCCACGGTTTGCCTATATTCCAAGGGTTGAGATTAAATTTCGCCAGTTTGAAAAAATTCGAAAAAACTTTCGCCCCCGCCTTTTCAACGCCTTATATTACCCTATCCCTTCGCTTCTTGCTAGCACATCACCTTTCCCGTTACGAGATTACGCCACGTGTACGACCACGATCCACTACCCTCTTCCCCTACCCTGTCTATTCCACTTCACATCACCATGTGCCCCACCCCCCTTGAGCCCCGCACGCCGCCATTCCCTCTTCACTCAGTCACCCCTTGCGGTCGGCCCTCCTTCCAGTCGGCCCATTCACTTGGTCACCCTTCGCGGTCGGCCCTCCTCCTAGTCAGCCCCTTCACTCGGCCACCCCTCGCGGTCGGCCCTCTTCTCAGGCGGCCTCTTCACTCGATCACCCTTCGCAGTCGGCCCTCCTCCCAGTCGGCCCATTCACTCGGTCATCCTTTGCGGTCGACCCTCCTCTCAGTCGGCCTCCTCACTCGGTCAACCTTCGCGGTCGGCCCATCCCCCGGTCGGTCTTCTTTCACTCGGCCACCCACACCCCCCTTCTTCCTTATTCCCTTCGTTGGACTAAAGCTGCACTTGGGAATGAGGGACTACTGACATAGATGGGCCCATAAGGACTATTGGCCCCCTCACTTAGAGCCCAATACATGATCCAAACATTAAGGCCCAACATTACTAAAACCCAGTATGGCACCAAGAACCAATAACATCTAAACACTTGTCAAGAGGAGAACCAGCCACATAAGTAGACAAAGATCTTGCAAAGTTATTACACCACATATCAGCCATTAATGTAGTCCCCTGCAGCATTTAATACGATAACCCCCTCACGTTGGGATGGAGGAAAGAGTAGTGTCATACGGAATGGAAAAAAGATTCCAAGAGGGTAGAGTTAGTGGAGGAGGTTGGAACCCAGTTTTGAGAAGGAAAGATGGTAGCAATATTGGTGTCCAAAATGATGGATTGTTCACTATTTTTGTGGATAACATTCCTGAATCAATAGGTCCAAAGAGCTTGTATATCCTGTTCAAAAAATTTGGGGTAGCAAAGGATGTGTTCATCCCAACGAAGAGAAGGATAGTAACAGGTACAAGATTTGGCTTCATCGGATTCGATTGCTCGGTAGCAAAAAATTTGGTTGTTCAAAAGACAAATGGTTTGTGGGTTGAGGATAAGGAGCTAAAAGTTAAAAATGCAGTGTTCACCAAGCCTCAATTAAAGTAGCACAAGCCGGAATTAAGTAAACCTTTTGTTACCCAAAAAGCAACCTAAGAGGGGGGGTGAATTAGGTTTCTACAAATTAAAATTAATAATACCCCAATAAAATTAACTACTAGTACAACAAATTATTAACAAACACAATGATGAACTTAGCAATAAATGATCGAGCAAAATAACAATGAAGTATAACTAACATACAGGGTAAATCAAATGATTAATACATGAATATTAGATAGGTATAGCGGTAGTAGGAAAGTAAAGAAATTAGGGAAGAGGAGACAAATAAATTTATAGTGGTTCGGCTTCAACCAAGCCTACATCCACTCCTCAAGCTTCACTTGAGATTTTCTACTATCTTCTAACTTCACAGGAGTGCTAGCAACCTCTTTACAAATGGAGCAATCCTCCACGGATTTTACATAGACTTCACAAGCCCAAACCCTTGCAAATCTTAGATAATTCACAATCACTCTCAAGATTTCAAGAACACAGTGTTTGCAATACTTTTACAAGATGAAATGGCATTTTTGCTTTCAAAGAAAGCTTACAATAAATATCTCTCAAAGATAGATATATAAAATGAAACTTTGATTTTTCTGTAAATCTCACACAGGAAAGATGAGCTTAATGCTATAAGGCTCAATGTATAATTTCTGAGAATAGATGTGAGTGATTATAGATCAAAGAATATTTTCAGGTTTTTCTTGTCACTTGTTTACATTACAAGCTTTGGTATATATAATAAAAATTATAGCCGTTTATAGCCGTTGTATTAATTCGAATTTATAACCGTTTATAGTCGTTGTAGTCATTTGAATTTATAGCCGTTGTATTTCTATCATTACCAATTTGAATATCTTCCACTCCATCATTACAAATTTGAATATCTTCCACTTGAACCTTTTGGCCTTTTGAACCTTTATAGCCGTTTATAGCCGTTGCACTTCCATTATTACTAATTTAAATATTTTCCACTTGAACCTTTTGGCCTGCTGCTGTGCTAGGCTGTTTGAACCTTTGTTTTGGGCTGTTTGAAGTCCTGATTTAATCAAATATTAAATACATTCTAATAACATTCAGAATAAATGTTTAGGTGAGAAATAATGGGACAAAATAAAATTTGATTTTATTAAAATATAAAATCATCAAAATAAATATTGATTATATTTTTCTCTTTCAAATAAATTATCAAAATAAATTTTGATTATATTTTTCTTTTTCAAATAAATCATCAAAATAAATTTTGATTCTATTTTTCTCTTCCAAATAAATTAAAACATAATTAAATAAATCATCAAAATAAATAAGTCTAACACCTTTGAAGATAGATTTACAAAGGCGGTCTAAGCAAGATATAACAGTGGTTGGAGGTCAGAAATGTTATGCTGAAGCAGTAAAAAGTGGAACTGCTGATAGGAAGGATTATTTAGTGGCTAAAGCTTTTGAGTTAGATAATGAATGGTTCTCTGTGAGTTTGATAGTGAAGCTCAAAAACTACTTCTCTTTTTCGACATTTAGAGATGAATTATGCAAGAAAGGTTTGGGTGAGATATTAGTCAGAAGAGGAGGAGGTAGAAGTGCAGTCCTAACCTTCAACTCATCACAAGCTATGAAGGAGAGGTATGACCAATTGAAGGGGTGGATCTATGATTGGTATGTTTTAGTAACAAAATGGAGAAAATGAGTAAATCTTAATCAGGAGAGATGTGTTTAGCTGTGCTGTTACGGAGTTCAATTTAACTTATGGAATGCTAACACATTCAAAAGCATAGGTAGCTTATGGGGTGAGGTAATCCAATTTGTTGAAGTTAACAATACAAATTCTCTTGAGCATGGCAAGGTCAGATTGATAACAAATAACATGAAGCCTATAAATACGGTGATAAGTTTGGAGTACAAAGGAAACATATACCCTGTTAGGATATGTGAAACCTTTGATTTTCATGAAGATGTAGCACTCAAATTTAGTGCAGGGAAAGATCAAATCTCTGTCAATGGGGAAAAAAGAGTTTGGAGACAAAAAAATGGTGTTTCTTCAAATTCAAACAAATCAAATGAGTCATCATCAACTAGCAATCAGTGTGTGAACAGAAATGATTTTTATGGAGGATCTGTGCTAAACTTGGTGCAAATGAAACCTTTTAATTTAAGGAGTATGGTTGGCCCACAACATAAATATGGGCGTATTCATTCATTATTTTGGAGGCCCAAATCCTTTGCTGTAGATCTTGGAGTTCATATTGGAAAAAATAAGATTGTGTAAGTATCCTATGAGGCAAGTTCACTTTTCTCTCTTGGGCCAAAAGGAATAGTGGAAGGGGTTGACGTTGTTGAAAAGTCTTCTATTCCAATAATGAGTAACAGTTTGGTCCAGATTGAGGAATCTTCTAAGAGGCATGAGGGTGGAGGTGTTTGTAAGGCCTCATATCCCAACAATGCGAGTCATAAGAATAAAGAAAGGAAAAGAAGTTACTGAAAGCATCAATGGTACTTCCAAAATTCAAGAGATGGGCTATTGGTTTGAGGTGATTGTTTGTTTTAAGGGTCCGAATTGGAAGGGGGTTTTGTTTGGTATGAGGTGTAGATGGATGGACTGTTAAGATCGGTGTTTTGGGTGTTAGAGGTAGTTATTATTTCATTTGCTTTTTGTTTTGTTCGATTGGTTTCTCTCCAGCCATGGTGTAGTGCCAGTAGATGATTGGCTTACTTTTCGGTCCCAACCTAGTTAGAATCGTCTAGTTTGCTTTGATACTTTGGCACTTACCTCCCTTTATTGATGTTTATCTTTGTATTATGTACATTTGATTTTCAACAACAAATTTTCTTTTGCTGATCAAAAAAACTAAGTGTAAGGAACTGTACATTCCAGTTGTGAAAGTTCAGTTCCCAAAAATTATTCAAGCCATAAATCGAAATAATCGCAAAGCTACTGCAAATGTATTTGACAAAGCTAATCTTTGAGGTGGAGATGTAGACTAGGTTTGAAAATTTTACTAGATAAAGTAACGGTGCTCGCAGATCGATTTTTGACGGTTTGATTTGCGGTTTGGACTCGCTCGTATGTCTGCAGTTTGAGAGAAATTGAACTCGCAACCACCTACAATGCGGGTTGCGATTTGTGCAAATAGGGTTCGCAGATAGGGATGGCAATTTGAACCCGGCCCGATAGGGACCCGTACCACCCCACCCCGATAAGTCGGGTTTTTCCCGAAAATTACTCCCTATAGGGCCGAGGCTGGTAGTAAAAAATAAATCCCCAATGATTTTCGAGCCGAGGACGGTGATAGATGCCCCGGCCCCGCCCCCGCCTCGCCCCGATCACGCCCCGATCAGTCCCCGTGTATAAATAAATATATATATATATATGTGTGTGTGTGTGTGTTTAGAAATTAGTGGTTGGTGTATTATTTATCTCAACAACTCTCTCTCTCTCTCTCTCTCTCTCTCTCTCTCTCTCTCTCTCTCTCTCGTCTTTTCCCTCCCTATACTCTCTGTGACTGAGAGATGAGAAAGAAGTGAAGGTTCAAGCCTCCGTCGCCGTTGCCTCCACCTTTCCTCGCCTTCACCACCGTCCTTCGTCGCCTCTTCCCCTCCTCCCTGTAATCCACTTCGCCCATTCTTTACCCAGATCTACAGTGACCTTGTGAGTAGTGAATACCATCATCGCCGTGGTACGGCGGTGAATTGGAGGCAGTGTAGCCTCGATCTTGCTCCTCCTCCACTGTCTTCGGCAAGAGAGACATGTTAGGGTTGATCTGTTGTGTTGATCTGTAGATGCTGTGTTGATCTGTTGACAACTCCGACTCCGACTCCGACGCATTTCCCTACGCTGCTGTGTTGATCTGTTGATGATTTTTTTTATTATTATTTGATGTTGTGTTTGATCTGTAAGTTATACATAGACTTCTGTATTACTGGTTTTTTTTTTTTTTTTTTTTAGACAGGGAATTTTTGGGGTCGGGGAAACCTGATCCTCGTTAGGGGGCGGGGGCAGTGGCAGTGGCAGTGATAGGCTCCCCATCGGGGATAGGGGCCGGGGACGGGAAAATTTCTACCATCAGGGATCGGGGACGGGGAGTGTGGTCCTCAGCCCCAGCCCGACCCGTTGCCATTCCTATTCGCAGATATGCGCCGGTTGTGGGTGGTTTTGCGTATTGAGCTTTTTTCTTTAAAAATTTATTTTTTGTTTTTTTTTAAAAAAAATTTTAATTTTTTTATTATTTTTATTTTTTAAATATTTTTGATTGAGGAAGATTCTCATTAAAACTAGATTACAAAAAATTAAAATAAAAATTAAATAAAAGTTAACATAGAAAGAAAAAAATCATATAACTAGATTTGCAAAAAATTGAAAAAATTTCAATTGAATAATAAGTATTCAAGGCAACATTTGATATTATTATAATGTTATAATGTTAGAGCCTACAGGGTTGATAATTAGATTAAAGTAAGTGAGCGAAGAGAAGATTAGGGTTACACACTTACAAAACTTACAAGAAAATCTGATGGTCCAGATTAAAAAAAAAAATCGTAAACAAATGCGGCAGGTGAGTGTGGGTGCAGGTAAAACCCGCCCGCCCCCCGCACCAAAAAAAAAAAAAAAAACCTAAACCGTATCCGATCCTAACAATTTTGTGAAATCACCCAAATAAGCGCGGACGGTTCGGGTTGGGTGATTTTCATGGGTTGGATAACCCTAACAGCACTATGACAAAGTGTCACCAAATATTACAAAAACACATTTGGGATCAAAACAACATTGTTACAGATTACATGGAAGTAAGCTATGCTGTTTTATTGCAATGGATGTTGTAAAAAATTCACTTTTTATGTGAACTCTTAGCTATAAATTGAAATAATAATAAAACAACTATGAAATGTTGCATCATTCTCATTGTTCACTTGATTATAGATATAAAAGTTCCAAATTGATTTATTTTTACAAAATGCAAATCCATATATAAATGTTATGATGAAACTAGAGTAAATGGAAGGATAATTTTTTGAAGAAGAAATTGATTACCGTCATGAAAAAACTTGACATGTCCAAAAATAACTAATGACATGAAGAAGGTAAAAAAAATTAGGGGAAATTACAACAAAAATATATATATATATTAAGTTTGATCCTTATAACAAAATAAATTTTTAATTTTACCAATTTAAATCCTAATTTTTTTGATTTGTTTTCAATCTAAACTATCTGGTTATTTTCGTTAAGTAAAACTGATGAAAATGTGTATTTTTTTTTATTTTTTTGTCTTTAATTAATCTTTTAATTTATTATTATTATTATTATTATTATTATTATTATTATTATTATTATTATTATTATTTAGAGACTTCTAATCTACTCTAAGATCTAAAAATTAAGAGTTTTTTAGAATTTTTTTAATTTACTAAAAAAAATAAAAATCAATGAACACTTGTGCTGGTGGAGGATTGGGAGGTCCAGTCCAGTATGGCCCTTACAAATTCAGTTATATTTATCTATACATCTCATTGTTACAAAGGGTCTTAAAATGTTAGTCTCCTAGTCTCTTCTTTCACACAAATTCATAAAGAGAAATGTTAGTGAAATGTTGCTGATACCTATTATTGCTGATTCATAAAACGCCACATACATCACCTTTTTTCCATTTAAACATGCCAAGTGTGTTAAAATTCCCAAATGGGATTGCTGACTTAAAAAAACACGAGTGTAACCCGTTAACTTATTGTTTTGGTTTAAAAATTAAAAAATTACTAAAAAAATTAAAAAACTAATAACTTATATTAAAAAGTTAAATTTTTTTTTTTTTTTTTTACACATATTTTCATAAAAAAATTAAAAAATAATTCTAAACATGGGTGTGTTTGGTTTGTGTTTTGAGATAAATTTTATAAAAAAAATTTGAGTAGAGAGTTTAGAATTTTTTTTGATTTGTTTGGTTGTATATTTTGAAAATAATTTTGAAATTTGGGAGTTTGAGATGATTTGATGTGTTTGTTTGGTGCAGCTTAAAAGCTGCTTATTTCAGCTTTCAGCTTAATTTAAGTTATTTTGATGTGTTTGGTTTAGCTTATAGCTTATAGCTTATAACTTTTTGGAAGTCAGAAATCAGCTTATTCTTTGAGTGGGGCAGGAGATGCTTAATTTATAAGTCAGAAATCAGCTTATGTTCATAATTATAAGCTATAAGCTGTTTAGGCATAAGCTATAAGCACTTTCTCACAGCTCTACCAAACAGGGCCGATATTTTGTTGTAGTTGAGTAGATGTATGTGAGAAAAAAAGTGATTGAGAATGAGAGATGAGAGAGAAAAAAGTGATTAATTGATGTGTAGGAGAGAGAGAGTGAATTTAAAAAAAAAAATTCAAAAAATTTAAACCAAATAAAATTTTAAAATTTTTTCTCAAAAATTATATCTTGAGATACAAATCAAATAAGTCTTTTTTTTACTTTATATTTTAATCAAAAAATTTAAAAATTATTAAAATAATCTATTCTCGAACAAAACCTACTATTCGATAAAATTCCCAAATCAAATGAATAATAGACTATGGATGTAATTAACATATGGTTCATGCACTTATTGAAGGGATAAAGAACCGAACGCTGTTTCTTTTTGGATCAAAAAGTAAAAAAAGGTTATCAAAGTATTATTTTTATCTTTCTGTATGGCTTTTTTATCAAACATTAATTCCCAAACACTCCTTTAATATTGTAAGCCCAGCAATCATTCAAAGTAGGGCTGTCAATGGATCGGATTTAATCCGAATCCGATCCGATAATCCGAATTCATTTACAAAAAACCTGATCCGATAATCCGATAAACCGAATCCGTTTAATCCGTTTATTAAACGGATTGAATATGCAAAAATCCGATCCGATCCGATAATCCGATCCGATTATTTTTAATTTGAATAAAAAAACACAAAATGAAATTTTTTTTCAAATTATATAAAATTGTAGCTCAATAAATAAATAAATTGATCGGATTCGGATTATCGGATCGGATATCCAAAATCATCGGATTTGGATTCAGATATCTATAATCGGATATGAACTAAACGGATTCGAATCGGATTCGGATTTTGACAGATCCGATCCGAATCCGATCCATTTACCAGCCTAATTAAAAGTATCATCTACATATTTGGCGCTTTACATCTCATTTTGTGGTGGTAAATGTATTCATTTGGTGCCATGAACCAAGGTTCTATGGAATTTTGAATCACAGTGTTAAATATAATAATTATATATTTTATTTATCATATATATTATATTATATTGATTATCATATTTAGGATTAGTATATTTAAATTTTTCTCCTCATATATAAAGAATTCTTATATGTATTGTTACATTAATTATTCAACACAATATTGAATATAAACATAATATAATCTCTCTTTCTCTCTCTCCCTCTCTCTCTTAGATATTGTAACATGATATCAGAGCTATATGTTAAACTCTTGGTATTCTTTGCCTTCTTGGCGGACGGTAACTGTCACAACCCCATTCCGCCCCTAGTAGAATGGTGCCGTGATGGCCAGTAATCCGAGATTACCGAAGACCAACTTTCAAAATTCATATACAATCAGAGTATAAATATATAGGGCTCACAAGTGCAGAAGCAATATATACAAATCTAATTAGTCCATAAGAGCTGTGCATAAGTCAAATGGAATGGCATACATCTTTACATAACTTTACAACTTGAATACAAACACAATAAAATACGTATTACATCTTGATAAAAGGCTTCTCGGACCAACATGTTCAAAATACATAAGTCCTCAAGATTGCCGACATAACATGCATCAAACATCATCTTGCAAATAACACATCTCGGCGTCACCGCCTTCATGCTTGTTACCTACATATATAAGGAGAGGGTGAGTTTGGATACTCAGTGAATGGTATCTAAGTAATAAAGGGGTTAAATGAATGATTCCCGAGGTTCTTGTCAAAACATTACATAACATTACTTGTAACAAAACATGGGATGAATCAAGTTCATCATTCAAATCTTTCAAAGCTTCTTGGATGTTAAAACATCCACATATGCTTGGGGTGATGACATTCCGGACAAAACAATCCACCCGTTCAAAGTCCATCGGTGGCAAAGATAACTCAACAAGGGTGCTACTTAGGCTTAACATCCCCTAGCACGGAAAGGACGATACTACTTGGGCTTAACGTCCCCTAGCACAGAAAGGACGGTGCTACATGGGCTTAGAGTCCCCTAGCATGGGAGGACTTGTGCCACAAATGCTTAAAGTCCCCTAGTACGTACGGACTTCACATGTGTGCTACAAATGCTTATAGTCCCCTAGCACGTACGGACTGGTGCCACAAATGCTTAAAGTCCCCTGGCACGTACGGACTTCACATGTGTGCTACAAATGCTTATAGTCCCCTAGCACGTACGGACTGGTGCCACAAATGCTTAAAGTCCCTTGGCACATACGGACTTCCCGAGAATGTCACCCAAAACAAAACTTATACTTGGTACGCAAATCTTATACTTGATACACAAAATAGGGGTAATCATTCATGCTTAACAAATACTTTTCAAAACAAAGCAAAGCAAAGCTTATCAAAACATTGTAACATAGTTTTATTAAAAATACCACTCACATAATTCTTGGGACGTCGGGATTAAAGCAAAGGTCCAAATCCTACAAATACATGGCAAAGTTTACTGAATATACTTCTCAAAACAAGTCTTACATGCATACAAATGATCTCGACGATCCTTCAAAACTAAGTCAAGACAAGGCAAAGCATTCTGAAGTGAAACATTGTTTTACATGTCGGGAAGACATGCTGACATGCTGGGTACCAACCAGCTCTTAGCCGAGGTCCCACACCTCCTTGCCGAGGCGTGGTCCCGATGGCCACATACAGGGAAGTGTAGTCGAGAAAATCTGGGCCTCTCTCTTGATGAACATGAAGAACATAAAGAACATGAAATGCTAAAATCATGACTTGTTTATACAAAATCTGGGATTTCATGCTATGAGTTCGAAAACATGGACCTGGGTACCCATACTTAAAGATCTTGGGAAAAACAAACACAAAAACATGGATCTTAATGCAAGCTTTTGGATCAAATCATGGCTTTTCCTCAAGAACACATGAATATCATATTCTCTTTCTAAAACCGAACTTCAAAGCAATGCATGGCTTTCAAAACATGCTCGATCATGCAATGCAGCTAGATAAACAATAAAAACAGTAAGAGCAGATCAAGAATCTAACCTCAAAACACGGATCTAACAGTTCAAGGTGTGAAGATCAAACTTGGAATCTACTCTCACTCAAGAACTCTTCTTCCTCTCTCTCTCTCTAGAGCTTCTCTCTCTTCAAAGGCAAAGATATGGAAATGATATGGTTTCTCTCTTTGCCGGCTGATTTAACACTCAGCTCGGACACGTGGCACTACCGGGTTGGTTCTCCTTAAAAGGTGATTGAAAGACATGACATGTGTAGGACAAGGTGTATTCAACAAGCTAGGCGGCAAGGGCACTCCGGTAAGTAATGATCTCGGCTAAGAACAAGGCATCGGCAAGTAAGGGAATAATGATCTCGGCTAGGAAGGACAACACTTGGCCTAGCTGTGCCACACCTCGGCCTAGATGTGCCACACCTCGGTTTAGGTCGTACCAATCCAAGAACAAGATCACTTAGGCAAGGTAACATCTCAGCCTAGATAATACACATCTCGGCCTTGGTGATACACACCTCAGCCTAGATGATGACATCTCGGCCAATATGTTAGGACAAAGGTGGAGGTCAACCGGAAATGGCTCCAAGATAGTTCTAGGCTTAAGGTGACCTCGGTTTGGATTATCCTAGGCTTAACACGACTTAGGCTTGGCATGACTTAGGCTTGGGGTCAGAAAAGAAGGAACAAAGCATGCAACACGCCTAAGCAAAACAAGGCAAGATTGGCAATGCAACTTAACATGGCAAAACATATAAATGCATGCAAGTATGACTAAGACATGAATATGGGTTGTTACAGTAACCCTGTCTTATCCGCCCGTCGGACCACAATCCAATCCGCTACCATATTTTCTATACAATGATAAAACTTTCCAATCATTGCCTTAAATCGCCAGCTTCTTTTTGGCCATTGTCTTCTTTTATGCCGACTCCACTCTTAGCCACCATCTCCTCCTTTGTCGGCTGTCGATCTACATAGCTTTTTCCACCGTCGCCTCGGCTTTTAGCTCTCTCCAAAGCATAATTTTTCTTTTCTTTTCTTTTCTCTTGTTTTATTTTCAAACTCAAATCTTGGTTTTTTTTTTTTTACTCACTTTTCTCTTTTTTCCATATACCCATGCGATCTTCTTTTTTTTAATTTTTTTTATTTATTATTATTCTACACTCCACCCCACGTCCCTTTTCAAAGTCTTACATATTTATTATTTATTTATTTTTCTTTTCTTTTTTTCTTTTTCCACCAACTTTTTTTTTCCATGGCTCACATCACCTATATATATATATAAGTTGTACCCAATATTCTTCTTCTTATTATTAATTTTTTTAACATTGTCTCTCCATTTTTTCCTCTACTTCAACCTTAAATAAGTTTCTATCTTCAATCTTATTTGAGTGTGAGAGGAATATTATACATATATCATGGTGAACATGGTAATATTCCATATGAATCACCTAAGTCGTTCCTACGGCGCACAACTCAGACTGCCCTGTGGTGCACCACCCAAACCGCCCCCTGGCGTACAATCCAAGCCCCCTTGTGGTGAACAACCCAAGCTGCCCTATGTGGCGCATCACCTAAGCCGTTTATTGGCGCACCACCTAAGTCGCCCCCTAGCACACAATGTTATATGTTGTCATCATCGTTCAACACCACGTCATAAGTTACGTGTGTGCCACGTTTGCTGGTTCAATATGTATTGCTGCCTTACAACGGTCCGGCATAACTCCTTAAACTATCTCGACATTGATTCCAATCAGTTCCTACAATGGTTTGGCATGACCTTAAATTGTCCCCGGCATTAGTTCCGGTTAGTTCTTACAACGGTTTGACACGACCATAAGCTGTCTCCTGGCATTAGCTCCGGCCTCTGATCTATCTCAACTGCCTTATACTCCGGTTCGGGCTTTGCAATTTATTTGCCTTTTATTTTATTTTTTTAGTTTTATTTCATGTTTTAGTTTTTCTCTCCAAACTCAATTTGATATCCCTACTTGAGTTTGAGGGGGGTGTTAAATATAATAACTAAATATTCTATTTATCATACATACCGTATTATATTTATTATCATATTTAGGATTATTATACTTTGGTTTATCTCCTCTTTTATAAAGGAGTCTTGTATATATTGTTACATTCATTATTCAACATAATATTGAATATACACATAATATAATATTCTCTCTCTATTATAACACATAAGTTTCTTCCAATTTTCAATTTTTCCAAAATCTATCCTGCATTTGTAATGTGATTAAGGAACATAAAATTTTATGTTTATTTATGCTTAATTATTTTCAAGTGATTGATGTAAAAAACTTTCATTGAAGTTTTTTGGGCTTGTTTGGTTTGTATTTGAGAAACATGTTTTAAGATAAAAAGTACGAAAATTTGTTTGGTTTGGTTTTTTTAAAAGATGTTTTGAAAAATTATTTTGAGAGAGAGTTTTGGAAAAAGTGATTGATTTGATGTGTATGAGAGAGAGATTTATTTGGAAAACTTGTAAACCAAACAAGTTTTGGAAAAAAATTTGAGAAAATTTATTTGGTTTGATTATTTTTAAAAACTTATTTGTAAAAAATTTTTCCCAAAATTTTTTGAGAAACACAAACCAAACAAGGCCTTTATGTTCTTACGAAGTTATTGTCACGCAAGCTTGATTATGGTTGATGAAATAAATTATTGCTAGGAAAGGTCTGGGGAAATCAGGCAATGGTTTGCTGTTAGAAGTTCGGCAAAAGGCTTGACAGACGATCTGAGGTTGGGTTGCACTGAACACAAGCCCAATCCCAACTAAAATTGG
This sequence comes from Camellia granthamiana, assembly GCA_036172215.1. Classification (NCBI taxonomy): domain Eukaryota; kingdom Viridiplantae; phylum Streptophyta; class Magnoliopsida; order Ericales; family Theaceae; genus Camellia; species Camellia granthamiana. Next base: position 50,389,393 of record CM069914.1, read on the forward strand.
TTTGGTAATGCTTCCCTTTCCTGTTTTCTGTTGTCGCTTTGATTTTTTTGAAAACTGGAAAGGAAATCTTGCTTTTGTTTTTAAAAAAATTAAGTTGATTTAAAAAATGTCAAAAAAACTTTGAAACAAAAGAAAAAAAAGAAAAAAAAGAAAAAAAAAAGAGAATGTTTTTTACTTGTATTCAAAGCAAGTTTTCACATTTTTTTTTCCTTCCCTCCAACCACAACCCATAGCTTCCCCAGGCCTAAGGCACTGTTGGCCACTAGTGACCTCTAGCCAACTCCGGCCCCCTTTTGGCGAGTCAAGGTTCTCTCCTTGTAGCCTTGTACTTGCGTCCGTCCTTGTAGGCCTTCGGGTCTACTTGTAGGACCAATTTTAATAATCCGAACCGTTCATATTTTATGATTTATTCAGTATATCATACCTATAAAAAATCAAGTTGATCGGATATCAGAAAGTATATGTTCGGAAAACTGTTTATTAAATTATTTAAAAAATAGTTTTTAGTTCAATTTTTCGAATACATACTTTCTGATATCCAATCAACTTGATTTTTTACAGGTATGTTATACTGAATAAATCATGAAATATGAACGGTTCAAATTATCAAAATTGAGCCTAAAAGTAGACCCGAAGACCTGCAAGAACGGACGCAAATACAAAGACGGCAAGGAGAGGATCCTCATTCCCTTTTGGCTGTCAGCTAGTCACTACCCGTAATCTCTGGCCAGCTTTTGGTAGCCCTCTGGCCACTACTCTGTAGGGTACCTCAAGCTGCCAACACCGACGATGACTTATCGACCATGTTTGTTTTTTTTTTTTGGGAAATGTTTCAGTGCTCGAATTCTTGGGCTCGAATACTGGCTCGAAAATAGACAGAGGGGAGAAAGGGAGAAAGGGAGGGGAAGAGGGGGAGAAAGGGAGAAAGGGAGGGGAAGAGGAGGAGAAAGAGAGAAAGGGAGGGGAAGAGGTCGTCGCAGAGGAGGAGAGGTCGTCACCCCGGCCGCCGCTGCTCGTCGCCCCGTCGCTGCTCGTCGCCTCCTCGCCGATCGTCGCACCACCGCCACCGCCACCGCCTCGCCCCGCCTCCCCTCCAGCAGATTTATGGCCCCCTCCCCTCCCTCCTCCTCCTCCTCCTCCTCCTCATCCTCCTCCTCCCTTCTCTTCTTCTCCCTCCTCCTTCTTCTTCTTCTTCTTCTTCTTCTGAAACTGAAACAAAAACCAGAGAAAAAAAAAAAAAAAAAAAAAAAATACAGACTCGACACCAAAACGACGTCGTTTTGGTGTCGAGCCTGTATTCGAGCCGTATTCCTCGAGTTCTGTAGCGGTGCCGGTTTTTTTTTCGTTGAATAGAAAGCAAAAATATTTTTATAATTTAATAAAATAAACCAAACTCATACCACTGACACAACCACCACGTTATGCTGTACTTTATTGGAGTTGGTGCAGCCTGCCTTCCCAGCAAAGAAAAAATAAAAGGAGGGAAAGAGGTGAGTAAAGACGGAAACACAATGAAGAATGTAATGTGTGACAACACGCCATACTCTGAATATTTTTTTGATAAATAAATAAAAAGCATTTAGTTTGTTTGGTTTGAGTTTTCTGAATTAAATTTTTTAAAAATTAAATTTTTTAATTTTCGTATTCTTTTATTTTTAGTGAATATTTTTTAAATTTTAAACATTTTTTTTACTTTTTTAGATGCATCTTAGTTAGATGTATCTAAAAAGTAAAAAATTTGTGAAAAAATATTTTAAAAAATTAATAAATATATAAAAATAAAAAAAATATACTGAATTCTTGTATTTTTTTTATATTTTTGGTATTTAGTGAATTTTTAAAAGATTTTTTTACAATTTTTTTACTTTTTAGGTGTGTTTATGTTAGGTGTGTCTGAAAAGTAAAAAAAATTACTTAAAATATTTAAAAAATTCAGTAAAAATAAAAAAATACGGAAAATAAGAGTGTAGAATTTTCTGAAAAGTATTTTCTGAAAACTCAAAACAAGGAAGCTGATTACTATTCTAATCTCAAAAGTTAGTTTTCAAATGACATCCAATTATCTATGTAGGACAACTCTCTTATATCTTCTCTTATTATTAATCAATCATTTCTCTTATATATTTTTAATCTTAGAAAATAGATTTAAAAAATAGACTTGTATGTCATTTTTATAAATAAATTATCAGTATGTCTCATTGTTTGAAAAATAGAATGAAAATGACCCAAGTTCTTTATTTCTTTAATGAGGATATCACATGGATGGTAGTGGTGTGATTGAAGCATAGCTATCATACTGTGACTCAGCTAGCCCAATGAAAAAAAAAAAAGAGAAAAAAGTGTGAAAGAGAAAATGGAAGAATCAAAAGTTCTCTATCCCTTTATTCACACCATGAAGCACATGTCAATTCCAATACAGCACATCTTCTCTTCATTTTTTTATTTTTATTTTTTTCAATTCTGGTTAAAGATGTTAAATAGTCTATATCTATTTGATTTGAGAATTTCGTCGAATACTCGGCATGTTATACTAGTGTTTTTTTATTTTTTTTTGTGCGTCTAACAAATACTTGGCATGTTGCATGAAAAATAATATGTGTTTCTGACTCTCAAGCATGTGGTGTTCTTTGATTCCATTTAATTGTGTGAAAGAACAGATTGAACATATTAGTGAGTAGTTGGAGAGAGAAAAGAAGCAAAGCCCCAAGAAGACTAACCATTTTAGAATCCTTGGGACACTTGTTGAAAAAAGAAAAATGTGAACCCACGTTTAGGCTAGAAAGGTAGTGGATGTTTCCTCATGAGCTGCGACGAGACTTAAAGGCTTCCATGGAGTGGAAAATGTGTGTGGATAAAGATAAGCTAGTCATGACTTAATAAAAAAAGACTTTAAAGGAGACAGTAGTTTAGTTTGTATTTTTAAGATAAGCAAGTCATGAGGACTTAAAAGACTTCCAAAGGAGACAATAGTTCATTTCCATGTAACATTTGGAAGATAAGCTAGTCATGACTTACATGACCATGATCGTGGGGTTATTTATCCTTGTGAAATTTGTATATTCCAGTAGTCCTCTGGATCATTTCATGTTTAATGGATACGCACTGAAGCTGGGTGGAAGTGCAAAGCTTGATTCCAATGGCCTATTCACGCTAACCAATACTACAATGCAAGAGATCGGTCACGCTTTCTACAACTTTCCGCTCCAATTCAAGAACTCCACAAACGACGGTAGTGTCATCTCCTTCTCTACCACTTTCATTTTTGCAATTGTACCGGAGTACCCAAGACCTGGTGGCCATGACCATGGATTGGCCTTTGTTGTTTCACCTTCCAAAGAGCTCCAAGGAGCTCTACCTTCCCAATATATTGGGATCTTCAATAATACCAACACTGGGCTTCGTTCAAATCATATTGTTGCTGTTGAGCTAGACACCTACCGAGACCTCGAATTCGTGGACATAGATGACAACCATGTTGGCATCGATATTAACGGCTTGCAATCAATCAAGTCTGCTAGTGCAGGTTACTTTCCTACACGTGAAAATGATACCTTTAAACATCTAAACCTCAAAAGCGGTGACCCAATGCAGGTTTGGGTGGAATATAATGGAGTAGACAAGCAACTTAACGTTACCCATTCTCCAATTAATGTACCCAAGCCTGACCTCCCACTCTTGTCCTTGACGCAAGATCTTTCACCAGTCCTGCATGACTACATGTATGTAGGCTTTTCAACCTCCACAGGTTTACCTACCTCATCTCATTACATACTAGGTTGGAGTTTTAAGATGAATGGTCAAGCTGAACCAATCGACCGGTCTCGCCTTCCCAAGATCCCCGGGACACCACAAGTGAAAGAAAATAAAAAGATAATGTTGGCATTGGCAATTGTTCTTCCCTTCATAGGACTCCTTGTACTCCTAGCCCTCACCTTTGGTGCTCTGCTAATCACGAGGAAGAAAAAGTTCGCAAAAGAGCTGGAGGATTGGGAGTTCCAGTGCGGCCCTCATAAATTCAGTCATAAGATTCTATCCACGGCGACAAAGGGTTTCAAAAAGAGAGAACTTCTTGGCAGGGGAGGCTTTGGTAGGGTGTACCGGGGTGTGCTACCAACATCGAATATACAGGTTGCTGTCAAAAGAGTTGGCCACGATTCGAGACGAGGAATGAGGGAATTTGTAGCAGAAATTGCAACCATAGTCCGGCTGCGCCACCCAAACTTAGTCCACCTCCTTGGCTATTGCCGGCATAAGCAAGAACTCCTCTTGGTCTATGATTTCATGCCCAATGGAAGTCTTGACAAGTTTCTTTATGGCCAACCCAAGGGGATGCTAAATTGGATGCAAAGATTTAAGATCATCAAAGATGTAGCATCAGGCCTCTTCTATTTGCACCACCAATGGATACAGGTTGTCATTCATAGAGATATCAAGGCCAGCAATATCTTGATAGACAATGACTTCAATGCAAGATTAGGGGATTTTGGGCTTGCCAAATTATGTGACCATGGAACCGATCCTCAAACCTCCCATGTAGCCGGTACCCTTGGCTATATTGCACCTGAGTTGGCTCGTACTGGAAAAGCAAATACAAGCACTGATCTGTTTGCATTTGGGACATTTATGCTAGAGGTTGTCTCCGGTAGAAGGCCGGTGGAACACCAGGCTTCTCCTGAGAAGATAATTTTGATAGATTGGGTGTTTGAGTGCTTGGAAAGGGGAAACATTCTTGAGGCCATTGATCAATGTCTAGGAACTGAGTATGTGGTTGAGGAAGCTGAGTTGGTGTTGAAGCTGGGGTTGCTTTGCTCACATACTGTGGGTGCAGCTAGGCCGAGCATGTCTATGTGGTAAAATACTTGGAAGGTGAAGCTCAACTACCTGATAACTTGAGTGATATAATTAAGTCTCGGGATTTCAGTGAAGCCACAAATGGACAGGATGTGGCACCAATTTCTGTTCCATTAGTAACAATCACGGAGCCATTCGTCTCTAGAGGCCGTTGAATTACTTGATCTCTTTTAACAGCAGCTGCTCTGTAAGATTTGAGCTATTTTCTAGATTTTGATTTTAGTCATCTAATGGTTATCAGCAAGTCTTTGTTCATCTAAGTAAGTATATAAACTCTGCCTTTTGCAATTTTTATTCTCCTCCCTTTCATATTCTTCTTGAAGTCAATGAATCCCATTCATGCTTCCACTACCCCAACATGCATATCCATCAATGAAGTGTGGGGATGTAAAATGCTGTTTAAAATGAGATATGTAATGCTACTGGTTGCAGGCTGGTGGTGAATATTCATGAAATTGCAAATGTGAAAGCTCCCAAAATCTATTATATACTCTGCCTCTTTTTATACATATCAAAAGCGAAACTACCTGATTGAACATTGGTTGTTGTCTTTGATTGCCTTCAATGTTTTCTTATACATATTGGATGTACTCACAAGGCTACTGAACTAAAATGTTTGTTTGTCATTATTCAACATAATGTTGAAGTAAACTTATCAAATTAGAGATAACAATGTAGTAATTGATCATTCAATATTTTTCTAAAAAATATGACTGAATAGATAGAAACAAAAAAACAAGGATTGAATCCTCATATGAACATTTTACAAATCTCACAAACGAAGGCATCCAACAAGGTACCATTTTGACAATCAAGTTATCGATTAACTCAGCAATCAAAGTCACATCTTCATTTGGCAGATCAAGCTGTTCCACTGTCTCACCAGCAATTAACAATGTCATATCTGCATCAAGAACAAACACGAACTCAATTTTTGTCACCTGACCATACATGTAAGCAATACACATCAAGATCAAGCACAATCGTGATCACTTCGGGTAGGACTCATGTGAATTGTGAGATTATACAAATCTTGAACGGGCCCCATTTGAAAATGAGCTGAAAAAATACATATTTTCAATGCTTAGACTGGTAACATTTGAGGTCCAAAAAGAAGAACATGAAACTAGTTGTGGCAACTCACCAAAGAAGTTTTTCACCCAAGAAAAAAAAAAAAAACAGAAAACTTGTTCTCTTTTATGAAAGCAAAAAACAAGAAACTTGCGACAATGTCAAGCAACCCCCTAGAAACCATTTGTTAATTGTTTGTTGCCAATCTATTATTTATAGAAGCCAGAAGGAAAGAATAGAAGAAAGGGAAAAATCAGTTATATTTTCTAAATATAATTTTATATTATTTATAACACGATTTCACAAAACAACAATCACATAGTTTGGTAGCAATATTATTAATTTTATTGAACTATTTTGTAAAATAGAGAATTGCATGAAATTAGTAGGAATTTGGAATGGTAATATTACACAAAGCTTACGTTGCAAAGGGTAACACTTGTGCTGTTATTTGCTTATATCACTTTCTTGTGGCAAACATTATCTAAATGGAGTTGCTTTTCTAAAAACAAGATCCTCAAATTAACCTCAAGATATAATGAGTAAAGTTTGGTTGTAAATTGAGACAAAAGTCGAGTTACACATAAGAAGAGCTGACTCCTTTGCGTGACTAAGATCCATCAAACCATCTTCTCTTCTCTATAGCCTAATCATGAAGATTTTATCATTTCTTTCATTCATCTTTGTTTTGACCATGTTTCAAACTTTGGTTGCGATTGATCTACTAACATAAACATGTTACGAACTTACGAGGCAGATCCAAATACCGAGCTTTGTCTCTCAATTATAAACTCAGACCATCGAAGCAAAAATGCAAATTTACAAGGGCTAAGTCTCATTTCGTTTTCTTAAACTTCACGACTGAGTATATTAAATCCAATCCAAAGTTGCATCGAAAGGTAAAAGCTGCTTTAACTAAGTGTAAGGAACTGTACATTACAGTTGTGAGAGTTCAGTTCCCAAAAATTATTCAAGCCATAAATCGAAAAAATTGCAAAGCTACTGCAAATGCATTTGACAAAGCTAGTCGTTGGAGGTGGAGATGTAGACTTGAAAAATATACTAGACAGTGTCAGCAAATATTACAAAATACATTTGGGATCAAAACAACATTGTTAAAGATTACATGGAAGTAAGCTATGCTGTTTTATTGCAATGGATGCTGTAAAAAATTCACTTTTATGTGAACTCTAAGCTATAAATTGAAATGATAACAAAACAATAACTATAAAGTGTTGCATCATTTTCATTGTTCACTTGATTATAGATATAAAAGTTCCAAATTGATTTATTTTTATAAAAAGCAAATCCATATATAAATGTTATGATGAAATTAGAGTAAATGGAAGGATAATTTTTTGAAGAAGAAATTGATTATTGTTTTGGAAAAACTTAAAGATGACATGTCCAAAAATACCTAATGACATGAAGAAGGTATAAATAATTAAGGGAAATTACAACAACAACAAAAAATCTCAAGTATGACCCTTATAATAAATTTAGAATTTTTAATTTTACTATTTAAATCCTAATTTTTTGATTTGTTTTCAATCTAAATTATCTGATTATTTTTATTAAGTAAAACTGATGAAAAAGTGTGTGTGTGTGTTTTTTTTTTTTTTTTTTTTTTTTGTCTTTAGTTAATCTTTTAATTTATTATTATTATTATTTATTTTTTGAGACTTCTAATCTACTCTAAGGTCTAAAAATTAATTGTTTACTAGAATTTTTTTTAATTTACTAAAAATAAAAATAAAAATCAATGAACACTTGTACTGGTGGAGGATTGAGGAGTCCAGTCCAGAATGACCCTTACAAATTCAATCTTAAAATGGTTAGTCTCCTAGTCTCTTCTTTCACACAAATTCATAAAACACCACATACATCGCCTTTTTCCATTTAAACGTGCGAAGTGTGCGTAAAAATTAGGTGCGTAACTCAGCTAGGTCGGGTTGAGAAGTTTTTTAAACCAATCTTATGTTAAGATCGGTTCAGACTCGAATTGTAACTTGAAGCTGTTTGTCTAAATTTGACCCTGAGTTAAATTTGAATTGTCTGAGTTACCTAAATTGCTCAAATTATAAATAATTTTTTTTTTCTTTTTTTTGCAACGAAATTATTAAATTATTAAAATTATACTTTATTTACATTTTTTTTTAGAAAATCATTAATAGTATCAAAACAAATAATTTATATAATGTAAAAGAGATGCCGCTATAGTAATGTTTACAATTAATGACTGAGAATAAAAAAATATAAGATTTTGTGTTACTTGTATATATAATATATATTCAATATGATTTAATAATCTAAATTACATTAATATCATGTAATGACTAATATTTTATATGTATATTTAATATTTTTATATATGTATTGTGCGTATTGGATTCCGCAATAGATGAAAGTGGATCGGGACTTCACACTCGGTTGGACTATCCAGGGACTGAGGTTCCTGCCACAAGAAGCACCGTTAGATCTGTCCGGCCGAGGTTAAACGGATAACCCCTCCGGTGTGGAAATTAGCAATCGAAGAAGAAATGTATGGAGAGTTGAGTTTGCATGTAAGTGTGGTTTTGCTCGGAATACTTCAATTACCTTCAATGTGAAGTTCATGTAGTATATATAGGGTTTCTTGCGTGCTTCTCAAGATGGTTTCGTGGAGCTTAGGTGCTGCCAAGTGTCCTTCTAGCATTGCTTAAGGTGGGGGACCACCTGGTAGTTGTCATTGAATGCATATACTCATTGTAATCTTGCTGATAACAAACCGTATTCTTTTGGTTCAACAACTTCTGTGATTCTAGGTGTAGGGGATCAGCTGAGGTGGCAACTTGCACACATTCATGCTCACAACTTCCACGTTTATTTGTGAGGTTCCCTCTGCTCAGTATCTTAGTACCCCAGCTCGGCCCTAGACCAAGTTTCTATTGGGATGGGCTGGTCCATTCGAACATCTTTGTGTGGGCTCGGCCCGCTTTTAGTTCGGCTCATAAGTTCGGTCTTGCACCTCAGCCCAGCCCAGCATCACGGCTGGACTAGCCTTTCCACTACAGGTTGGCCTAAGCGCTTGAGGACTTGGGTTGGCTATTTGATCATGAAGTTGGGCTCAATTGGCTTGCCCGTATACTCATCTAACCCACTTGGATTTGGGCTTTAGTGGATTGGGCCGGCCCAAGGCTTGGATCCGACCCATTTCATATTCTGCCCCTTCATTTGCCCCTTAGCTCGCACTGAGGTTCCCCTCGGGGGAGCTATTGTTCTGCTTTCCAAGCGTCGCGTCGCTTCGGTTCTTCCCTAGTTCGGCCTTGGTGACGGTTCAATCCTGACACACAACCTCTTGCATGCGTCCTTTCGTGTAACATGTGGCAACGTGTGATAGGTGTGCAGAGATAGTGCGTTGATTCCATACCGAAGGTCATGCTTCATGTACCTGCGCACCGGCTGGTGCAATAAATGCTCTGGCTGTCAATTCAAATCCTTTAATCTTCTTTTTCATTTCTTTAGAGAGTTTCAAAGAAAGGAGAAGAACCCCTGCCATTCCTCTGAACCAATCTCGTTGGTGCTCTGTTCAGACTTTTTCTCCGTCAGTCTTGCTACCGCTGCTCTAATCTCTGTAAATCCTCTTGTGATCCTTCTTCTCTTGTCTTTTCCTGTTTTAATCATCTTGTCTGGCCTTTGTGTCGTTGTGTTCCATATTTTGCTACTTGAGTTCTACCTCTGTCCCATTAAGTTTGTTGAATGGGGAAGTTTCGTTCACTAGTTGATACCCCCAAGGCCATGGCCATGTTCCACCTCGACTATAACATCCCCAATGACGTGACCCTTTCACTGGCAAAGATTGATGCCAAGCGTATGGGGACTAGAAGTACCGTTGCCTTTCCGATTGCAGCCATCGTCGAGGGAGGGGTTCGGTTTCCCCTCGACCCTTTAGTGCGCCGGTTTCTGCATCAAGTCCAGTTAACTCCAATGCAAGTGTTTGTGAACCTGTTCCGTGTCGTCTGCGGCGTATCTACCCTCAATAGGCGGTTGGGTTTGAACCTTGACATATGGGATATTTTAGGTTGCTACACTCTTTCACACAATAAAGACCACAGCACGTACTAGCTGCGTGTTCGTTCGGTCGACTGTCATCTGGTGACTGGGTTGCCCGATTCGAACAAACACAACGATGATTTTCTGTAAGTTGGTGGCAACTGGGAGTTCCCTACCAGGACCGAATTCCAGTCTGAACGGATGCCTCAGAAGGACGACTACCCAGGTTCAGGTCCTTTCCTCTAGTGTCTTTTGTATTTATTGCCTTTGTTTTGGATGTTGTTTTAATATGGTACTTCCTTTTTGCAGAGGCCTCTCGTTTTCAATGCAGGCCGAACCGGGAAAACGCTGAGGCTATAAAAGCTGCTCTGAGGTACAAGAAAAGATCTGCGCCGAGTTATTGGATTACCAGTCGACCTACCGCTCCACCATCCCAAAGAAGACAAGGCTTGCTGCATCCCTGCTGGATTCGGATACTGAGACTGACACATCCCTCATTCCTCTGGTTACGAGTCATCGCCGAAGCCAGGGTTCACCGTCTGAGAGAATGCCCTCTCCTGCCCCCAGTTTCGCAGGGGGCGGGTCTGTATCGAAGAGAAGAGTGCTGGCAGATTTGGAGGTTGAGGCTTTTGGCACCTCCGATGTTTTAGAGACCCCTTTGGAGAAGACTGAGGCGAAGAGCCTCATGGAAGTGAAAATGGAGGTGGGAGCTTCTGGGGCCCCTACTACTGCTGCCGAGCCCTCTGCTTCAGTTGCTGCGAGAGCAAAAAAGAGGAGGAGAGACACTGGCAAGGCAGTGGTAGGGGAAGCTTCTGAGGATCCCATTGAGGATGAGACATTTGAGAAATGGGAACCGCCAATGCTGTATCAAGGCAGGCCTATTTCTACTTCTGATTCTGTTGTTGCTTCGCAAGATTTTGCTTTTGATTTGACCAAGTTTCTGTTGATGCTGGTTGACATGGCTGACCATAATGGGCCCCGCGATATTCCTATTTTGAAGGGAACCCTTCAGATGATGATTGCTGTAAGTATTTTCCTATTTTGCTTGTTTTTGGTATTATGATGTTGTTTCTTTTTCTTTTAATACCTTGCTGTCCTTTGCAATGTATTCAGAGAATGCATCTATCCATCACCCGTGCTGAAGAACTAGAAAAGGCCGTACTGGAGGCCGCAATGAATGCTAAGAGACTAACAATAAGTCTAGAGACCGAGAAAGAAGGACACCGAACTGCCGAAAGGGAGGCATTCCGTTTGAACAAGATTGTTACTTTAGCTGAAAAATCAAAGGAGGCTGTTATTGGGGCGCAGGCTCAACTTGAAGGAAAAGTGGCCGAGCTGGAGGCCGTTATTGCGGTGATGGCTGCCGAGCGTTCTGCGTTGGAAGCCAAGCATTGGCAACAAGGTTAGGATGAGACTGGGGCTGCCTACAAGGAGGAGGTGCTAGTGTTGCTAGACAAGCTTTTTTTAAAGGGTTGAACGAGTGCTTTAGCTGCTACGCTGGTTCCTGAAAGCTCTCCCTTGTTTCAGGATCCCCAGTTCCCTCCAGATCATTAGGTTCTAAGACTGTCTCTGCTCCTGCTGCTCTTCCGTCTGAAGTTTCTCCACAAGTTGAATCTGCAAACAAGACCCAGGACAGTAATGCTGCCATCGAAACGGTGAATGTTGAAGGGAGTGAAACCCTGGAGACTAAAGCCGTGGGAGATGTGGTTAAGGAAGCTTTTACTTCTCAGGAAGTTGGAACTGCCTCTACTTTTCCTCCCCAAGACGGCCTGGACGAGATTGTGGACACTGCTCCTCAGGTTCTCTCTGTCACTGAAAGTTGAAGTTTTCTTTGGAAAGACTTGAAGTTTTTGTTTTCTGCACTTTTCTTTTTTTTTTCATGTTTCTGATATACTGAGGCTCGGTCCCCTTGACGAGTTCTCTTTCTATATTTGCCAAGACAATTTTTCTTTTTCTTTTTTTGTTGCTGGTTATGAGGCCATCTGTGCCTTTTGTTGGATGATAGGATTTTCTCTTTGAATTTGCAATCTGATGCTGTTCGGCTTTTATGTCTGAATGTTTTCTATACTGCTTGCCCCCGGTCGAGCACTGTTGGGACATCGGGACCGAATAAATGCTCGGTCTGGTTCTGTACTGCTTGAAATAGATGCTCTGTCTAATTCTGTACTGCTTGAAATAGATGCTCTGTCTAATTCTGTACTGCTTGCCCCCGGCCGAGCTCTGTTGGAACCTCGTGGCCGAACAGATACTCGGTCTGGTTCTGTACTATTTGCCCCCGGCCGAGCACTGTTGGGACCTCGGGGCCGAACATATACTCGGTCTGGCTAACGAATATATGGCATGGCTGTGCTTGATTGCGTGAGAGGGTCTTACTTAGGTCCAGGTTGGTTTTTTAAAAAAAACAATTGTTTGCCCCCACCTGGAGCTAAGTAAGATTGGTACTGAAGATTGTGCTCTCAGGTAGAACTGCTTAAGTCTGTTTCAACTTTGATAGCACAGGTGCATTTGAATGGGATAAAGACATGGAGAGGTATCTTACTCAGGTCCAGGTTGGTTTGAAAAAACAATTGTTTGCCCCCAGCTAGAGTTGAGTAAGACTAATGCTGGAAGTTTGCTCTTGACAGAGCTTAGCCAAGTTTGTTCCAACTCTGTTTGTTCGCATCAATGCTGAAGCGTTGACGTGTTGATAGTTAAGAAATTCTGTGAATTCAGAGATGTTTACTTAAGATATGTTAGTGTGGTTTCCACCAAGCAATTCCACTTGGCTAAAATCCAATTCAGTTGCCAAACATAATTCCACCAAGCAATACCACTTGGCATGTTTAAGTGCTAACCAAATTTAAATTCCGTTCAGTCGTTCTGAAACTAAGTCCATTTGGGTTAGAACCAAAGCTAATTCCTTTTGATAAACATCAAAGCTGATTCCGTTTGATAAACATCAAAGCCAATTCTGTTTGATAAACATCAAAGCTAATTCCATTTGGTGAAAACCAAAGCTAATTTCGTTTGGTGAAAACCAAAGCTAATTCCCTTTGATAAACATCAAAGCTAATTACAAGAATTTGATAAATTTGAGAGAAGTGGAGAAGCATTTGCATTGGTCAACAGATAAATGCCTTTACATTATGATAGAGAAGTTGGGGGATAATTCTATTGATAGTATTTTTTGAGATTTGCTACATTCCAGAGCCGAGGTATAGCTCTGCCTTTCAGGTCCTCTAGGTAGTAAGCTCCATTCCCAACAACAACTATGATTTTGTACGGACCCTCCCAGTTAGGCCCAAGTTTGCCCTCGCCTGGTACCCTTTTGTGATCCATAACTTTCCTCAAAACCAGTTCTCCAAGTGCAAATTGCCTTGGGAAAATTTTTTGGTTGAAACTCTTGATGAGCTGCTGCTGATACGCTACAAGTCTGATCATTGATGCTTCTCTCCGGCCCTCTGCCATATCCAGTGCTTGCGCGATGACTTCCTCATTACTGGTGCTTTCAAACAATTCAGACCGAAGGGTTGGGAGACCTACTTCGAGTGGGATGATGGCCTCCATTCCACAAGTTAGGGAGTAAGGTGTTTCCCCCGTTGAACACCATGCTGTGGTTCGGTAGGCCCATAATACGTGGGGTTACTCTTTAACCCATTTGTTTTTTGCATGTTCAAGCCGTTTCTTTACTCCGTTGATGATGGTTTTGTTTGACACTTCTGCTTGTCCATTACTTTGTGAGTACCCTGGAGAAGAGTTCCTATACTCGATCCTAAGGTCGGTACAAAACTTTCTGAAAATCTTACCATCAAACTGTGTTCCGTTATCCGCAATCAGTATCCGCGGGATGCCAAAATGCACCACCACATTTCTCATGACAAACCGTTTTGTATCTGCTTCTTTGATACTTGCCAGCGCTTCGACTTCAACCTACTTAGTGAAATAGTCAGTTGTAGCAATGAAGAACCGCATGTTTCCAGTGCCTCGTACCAATGGTTCGACAATATCCAAACCCCATTGGGCGAAGGGCCATGGGCTGGTGAGTGGAGTGAGAGTTTTGGCTGGCTGATGAATGAGTGGAGCAAACCTCTGACATTTATCACACTTCTGTACGTACTGCTGCACATCTTGTTGCATCCGTGGCCACCAATACCCATGAGCGAGGGCTTGGTGCGCCAGTGACCTTCTACCAATGTGGCATCCACAAATCTCATCGTGAATTTTGTAGAGAACATTCTCGACCAGATTTAGATGCACACATAGAAGATAAGGGCCAAGATAGGAGCATCTGTACAGCTTCCTAGATGGTGAGATCCAGAATCGGGCTGACCTATGTCTGACTTTGTTGGCTTCCCTTTTGTCTTCGGTGAGAGTACCAGATTTCAGAAAAGCAAGTATTAGATCCATCCAGCTCGGCTCTAAGTTGCTGCAGAGGACTGGAGATGCAATACTTGGTTCTGGCACAAACTCAACCCAAACTTTTCTAGCATCCTTTGTATCCACTGATGAGCCAAGGCAAGCCAGAGCATCAGCGTGGCTGTTTTTATCCCGACTAATTCGTTCCACTCGTATGGATTGAAACTTTTTGAGTAGGTCCTTGGCCTTGCCTGCGTACATAGTCATTCTTTCATCTCATGTTTCATAGACCCCAGAAAGCTGGTTTACCACTAGCTGTGAATCGCTGAAAACAAGAAGCTGTTCTGCGCTGAAGTGTTCGGCACTACGTAGGCCAGCCAATAACGCTTCGCACTCTGCCTCGTTGTTTGAAACCTTCCAACCGAGCCTGAGAGCCTGTTCCCAGATAAATTCTTCTACTGAGATAAGTACTACTCCTGTCCCTGAGCCTCGGTTATTGGACGACCCATCAACATAGAGCTGCCAAATGTTTCCAATAAAGAGTTTCCATGCTTCCGAAGCGCAGGGCTTTCCCTGTTCGATGATGTGTGGCATCTGTGCCGAACTAGGATTCCCCGGTTCGGTACTCTGGGTGGGAGAAAATTCTACGGCGATATCTGCTAAGATCTGGGCCTTAATCGCTGTCCTGGGTTGATATCGGATGTCAAACTCACCAAGTTCTACCGTCCATTTTGCTGTTCGGCCGGAGAAATCAGCTCGGCTAAATACAGATCTGAGGGGGAATTCAATGAGGACGTTGATGGTATGCCCCTGGAAGTAATGTTACAACTTTTTTGAGGCGATAAGCAGCGCGTAAGCTAACTTTTCCAATGGTAGATACCGTGTCTCGGCGTCTAGTAAGGTCTTGCTAACATAGTATACCGGCCTCTGTTCCTTGTTAACTTCTCGAATCAATACTACGCTTACGGCATGATCTGAGACCACTAGATATAGGTACAGCTCCTCTCCTGGTTCTGGAGTAGACAGAAGAAGTGGTGTGCTGATGTATTTTTTGAGACTTTGCAGCGCTTCGGTACACTCACAACTCCATTCAAACGCTGCCCTTTTCCTCAATAGCTGGAAGAAGGGCTTCATCCAATCTGAAGATTTGCTGATGAACCGATTCAGTGCGACTGCCATTCTGGCCAGTTTCTGCAGCTCTTTAGCCTTTGTTGGTACTTCAAGATCTTGTATTGCTTTAATTTGATCCGAATTCGCTTCAATTCCTCTGTGAGTGACCATGTATCCCAAGAACTTCCCTGTTCCTACCCCGAAAGCGCATTTCGAGGCATTAAGGCGAAGCTGATGGTTTTTCAGGATGCCAAAAACTTCTCTCAAGTCTGCAAGGTGGTTTGTAGCGAGCTTGCTTTTTACTACCATATCATCTATATAAGCTTCCATGGTTTTCCCAAGTTGATCCTTGAACATCCGAGTGATCATTCGTTGGAAGGTTGCCCCGGCATTCTTGAGGCCGAATGGCATTACTTTGTAGCAGTAAGTTCCTCTCAGAGTGATAAATGCTGTCTTCTCTTGATGCGGACCAAACAGTGGTATCTAGTGATAGCCGCTATAAGCGTCCAGGAAGCTCATGCGCTCATGCCCTGCCGTCGAGTCTATCAGTTGATCGATGGCGGGCAGCGGAAAGCTATCTTTGGGGCAGGCTTTGTTTAAGCAAGTGAAGTCAACACAGACTCTCTATTTTTCGTTCTTCTTTTTGACTACAACTGTGTTGGACAGCCATTGTGGGTACTGAACTTCTCTGATTACTCCCGATGCCAGGGGTTTTTCGACTTCGGCAATTACTGCTTCTGTGTGCCCAACTGAAGATCTCCGATTTTTCTGTACAACGAGCAGAGCGGAAGGTTTGATGTTGAGCTTATGGCAAGCAAATTCTGGGTCCAACCCGAGTATATCATATACTGACCACACGAAGACTTCCATAATTTCCCTCAGCAGTTCCAGCAGCTGAAGTTTATCATCAGCGCCTAGCGAGGTACCGATAAGGAAATACTTTTTTGGATCATCTTTTTTTACCAGGACTTTCTCCAAATCCTCTACCATCTTTTCCTCTGGGGTTCTCCCTACATCTTCTAAGACTAGCTGTTCGGCCACTTCCACTATCTGTACCCGGTTGCAGAGTTGCTTCGCCTTTAGTGCCGCCATGAAACAATGTTTGGACGCAACTTGATCCCCAGAGATCTGCTCTACTCCGTGTTCCGTTGGGAAACGAATGAGCTGGTGGTAGGTCGAAGGGACCGCCTCCATTCAATGAATCCATAGACGGCGAAGTATGGCGTTGTAAGGGGATGGTGTATTAATGACTAGAAACTCTATCTGGAGGGTTTTTGTTCCTGCTACAACTGGCAACACTATTCTGCCGAGCGGCCATTCTGGTTGTGAATTGAAGCCAACTAAGGGGGCTGCCGCTGGGGTGAGATGCTGCTCGGAGAGACCAAGTTGTTTGAACAAGTCATAATACAATATGTCCGCGGCACTACCTTGATCTACCAGGACTCGTTTTACGTCAAACCATTTCCCAATTCCCACAGTTATAATCAATGCATCAGTGTGTGGGTGCTGTATGCCTTCTAAATCCTTTCTAGTAAATGAAACAGTGCACAAGGGGGATTTGGGTACCGTGCATACCTTTTTCGATGCAGGCTCTACTGACATGACCTGCTGAATTTGCACAGCCTTAGCAATCTCTTCTTTCAGTGTCTCCTCAGGTTCTTGAGTCGCTGTTCCACGGATAGCATTTATTATCAACCGAGGTAGGTGCTCAATATTCGGTTCTGGTAGTGGGTTCCCCGGTTCGGTCACTTCCTAATCCTGATCAATGTAATCCCAGAGGTGTCTAGCTGCTAATAGGTCCTCCAAGTGTTGCTTCAAGGCCCTGCAGTTTTGAGTCATGTGCCCCCTGTCTTAATGGTAGGTGCATCTGAGCTTCTGATTACATCGAGCCGGATCTCCCAACATTTTCGGCGACCAAACAAAGAAGGGCTCTCTCTTGATCTTTTCAAGGATTCGGTAGATCAGCTCTTTGAATACAGTCACGACGGCTTCGTTAGATTTGGATTTATCCACTTCATTCACTGCGATCCCTCTGTGCTCTCCTCGATCTATTTTCTTCTTATGCCGAGATGTTTGTTCTGCTGACGCTACCTCGATGGGGATCTAATCATCTTCGAGGCGAGCGTACTGCTCAATTCTGGCACGCAAATCTTTCAATGCCGTGGCCGGGCGCTTGGTAAGCGACTGTCTCAACTTACTTTCCGGGCGCAGACCATGTTAGAAAGACATAACGGCCATCTACTCACTGCACACATTTTTCTCCAGGTCATTGTACTCTTCCCAGTACCTCCTAGCATAATTGCGCAGCGTTGCCTTCTGCTCCTTTTGGAGGCCGAACAGTGTATCCGGCTCCTTCGGGATCTTAGTGTTAGAGACGAACCTGGCTAGGAACTCTTTGGAGAGCTGCTTCCAGCCATGGATCGAACCAGCGGGGAGTCGATCGAACCATTGGAGTCTGGTTTCTCCGAAGCTGGATGGGAAGACTTTGCACATCAGTGCCTCATCTCGGCTCCATAGAGATATCATCTGTCTGTAATGGCTAATATGTGTCAGTGGGTCTGACTTCCCGTCGTACGAAGTAAACTTTGGTGGGGTGAACTTCTTTGGAGGTCTCATGGCCTCAATCTCTAGGGAGAATGGCGAGGAGACGAGCCTGTCCAGTGCTCGGTGTTCTCTCTGGTGAACAGTATGGTCCAGGTGATCCCGATGTTGCTCGTTTTGTTTGTTACCGATTAACCAAGTACGAAGGTGTAGACACCCCATTTTTGACCGACCTTAAGACTCAGACGTCACCGATTGAGCGCTTGGTGATGTTGCATACTGTGCTCGTCTAGAGGTTTCAGAGTCTCGGCTGCGGGCCTTGCCTCCGGACTTTCGGACTCTTTCTATGCTTTGCCTCGGTTTGCGAACCAGGCTCTGTTTTCTCTGTTTTCTCTTCCTGAGGGGAGGGAGAGGTCTCGTAGATCATCCCTCAGTGGCCGTAGGCTACGTTTCGTGGTCGCAGGCCATTTTTCCCATTTCGGAGCCTGGTTCCCGGTTTTCGGAGTCGTTGGCCGTGTGCCTCAGTTCGGGACCGCTTAACCATCTCCGTTTGCTCCGGTTTTTGGCATACGTCTTATTTACTCCCTTTTGAGGGACACTGTGGTCCGACAGATCAACTTCGTGGTCGAACACCCCATCCGATGTCTAACAGTCAATTTTCGAGGCCTCGGACTGCGCATTTCGGCCCCCGAACCTTCATTTTGCATCGGTTTGTGTTCATTTTTTGCAGAGACCTCTGTTTCATCACTAGAAAGGTCATAGAAGGGTGGGAGGCCAGTAATTGTTTCAGCAACCAGTTATATTCCTTCATCGCCCTCCGACGCCCGTTTTTCTCACTCGAAAGCCAATGTTGACCATCCTTGGGCCACTTTCTTGAACCCTAAACCCCATATTTGTGTTGTAGACATCTGGGAGGCCACAAATATCACATGGCCGGCCAGTAATTCCTTTTGAACCTTTTGAACCCCTTTGAAAAGTGGGTTGTTCTCTCTCCTGGTTCACCTTCTCCAGTTTTTGACCACATGGCTGTGTTGAGCACACATGGGAGGGCACCAATCTGTGGTGGCTGGCCACTAATGCCACTTGACCCTTTTGACCCTTGGCCAGCCGGCCATGGGGACGGCCGGCCGGCCACCTGCAACCTCAATAGCTGGCCGGCCAGATTCCTTACAGCAGGTACAGTCTAAATATGCATCTATTTTCCCCCCAGATTTTGTATCCGGGGGGCCAACTTTTTGGGGGGAAACTTGAATTCATTTCCCCCTCATTTTTCCCCCTCTTTCTCCCCCTCTTTTGCCTATATAAACCAGCCTCCAGCTCTGGTTTAGGGGTTAGAAAAATCCCCTTTGAAGCCTTGTATTACATCTCCCTCACTCCCTCACTTCAAGCATCCAAACCTCCTAAACCTCACACCATTTCTACACCATCACCTAGCACCACACCACCACTCCATTCCAGCAGTTTGGAGGACCTTTCCAGAGCTTAGGAGGCAACATTTCTTGGTCCAAAGGCTGTCAAAGACTTGGTCTACAATGGTAACTTCCATTTCCCCTCTTTTGTGCTTCATTTTGTTCAATATCTTAGCCTTTTGTGCTTGCATATTTGGGCTCCGACCCTAACTAGAAATAGGCTTATTTTGAGCCATTTTTCATGTTTGATTAAGGGCCTCTTACTGTTTGAGGCCTCCTCTTTGCACTTGCTTCTTTACCTCTCTTGTATGTCTATTTCTTGCATAGCATTTTTGGCCTATTTGTAAACTATTTTGAGGCATGTTGTAAACTGTAAAGTAGCTTCTTTGGAGCCCTTCTTCAACATCATTGAAGGGCTCATCACTGTTTGGGGCCTCCTTTTGTTACTTGCCTTTGTATCCCTCTTTTGGCCCCATTTTTGCATGATTTGTTAGCCTCTTGTGCTTCTGTTTTTGGGCTTTGGTCCGAACTGTAAATAGCCTTATTTTTACCCCCTATTCATCTTTCATTAAGGATCTTTTATTGTTTGAGGCATCCTTTTTGTACTTTGTGTTATAGCTCTCTTTTTGGCCTTATCTTGCATAGTATTTTGAGCATGCTTGTGCACTGTTTTGGGCTTGATCATCTACTGTAAAATGCCATGTTTTAGGCCTCTCTTCAACTTTGTTGAAGGGCCTTAATCTGTTTGAGGCCATCATGCATCACTTGCTTCTTTGTCCTCCTTTAGGCCCACTTTTTGCATGAGAGTTTTGCCATACTTATGTCTGTTTTCGTGGCTTGTGGTAAACTGTAAAACATCATATTTTGGGCCCCTCTTCAACATTGTAGAAGGGTCCTTCTCTGTTTAAGGCCAGAAGCCTTCACTTGCTTCATTATCCCTCTTTCGGGGCCATTTTTGCATGCTGGCTTAGCCCCATTTGTGCTCACTGTTTGGCCTTCCTTAAAACTGTAAATATGCTTGTTTTGGGGCTGTCTTGATTCTGTCTTCACACTTCATGTTCAAATAATGCATGCATTGCATAGTCATAGGTCATTCCGTATGCCTAATTTCATGTTTCGGGACTCATTTCATGCATCGGGTGTCATTTTGCCATCTTTCGGGGTTGTTTTGCATCACTTATTGCCTCTGAAATTTGCATGCTAATATTCCATATTCCATGTTTTGCCATGTCTTGTTAGAATGGCATTTCGTGCCTTAGGGTCGGTCCTCGGTTTGCGTGCACGTGTGCACGCATTTCGAGTGTCTCATTTTCATCTAATGGCCTCCTATGTGAGTGTGGCTGAGGTCCACTTGTGTTGGTGTAAGTCCATTGTGCATTGTGTATGCCATTTCATTCCATAGCATTGTGTATGCTAGGTTATATGTTAGTGCATTGTGTATGCCATGTTATCTCGTGCATCGTGTATGCCATTTCATAGCATTGTGCATGCTAGGTTGTATGTTAGTTGCATTCATGCATGTCATGCATACTGCATTGTGTTTGGGATAGGAGTTAGCCCGAGCACAGGAAACGAGGTACGTTTCGTACTCCGAGTAACGGAACGTATCTCAATTCCCCAGTGGCCGACACTCCGGATTACCCATGATGGAGTTTAGGTTTTTGTTATGTTTTCATGTGCATTCATCCCATATTGAGTTGTGCAATTCGACTCCTCGCCCATCATGCATCGAGATGCGTGATTGGTGGCACGAGGATCGAGGCATGCATACATTTGTGAAAATACATTACCATGCCCCTTTCCTGCTCTCTGTTGTAGCAAATCAAGAATCAGCAGTCTTCCGGGGCTTGGCGCGCTTTCCAAAAACTATTGCAAAACAGAGGCTAATTGAGGCATCACAGTGGATTTCCGCGCAGAGGCAACCCGGACATGCATCATTCATCATCTGAAGAGGAGTCAAGGCAGTCCCTGGCTTGCATGCCAGTTTACAGCTTTCCTAGATTAATTTGTAAATTATATAGGATTTTTGTATTTATTCGGGACTGTATTATTTATTCATTTGGGACTGTATATTATTTATTCGGACCCTCTGTGCGAGGGCACAACTGTAATAAGTGTGCGTGTGTGTGATGTATGTCTTCCAACCCCACGTCTTTCTCCCTTTTATTTACCAGCTTATGATGGTTAGATTATGACATATTTCAATTAGCATCCAGTATGATAGCATGTTTGCATTCATTCATCTGTCTTGCATGCACCGGGCTTGGCACACCATACTAACTGCATCTGTATTTCAATTCCAAATTGAATACTTGATAGCTGTTGCATCTCATATGTCATGTTTAGAATAGCCGAGCCTGCTATAGTTGCATTTTTGCATGTGTTGCATTAGGCATTTCTGTATACTTAGGAACATGCATGGATTTCTAATTAGCTTCTGTTTTGGCTTGGAGTACTCGATAAGTAGTTATGCTTTAGCATCCTTGCATGCGTGTGAGTGACTGCCATGAATAGCATGCTTACCATGAGGCTATGTGCTTATGTGATATAACTGCCTGAATGCCTGTGGGTGAAGGTTGGGTTACTTGGATTGGAACAAAATCATTGACTGTGAGTTTTAAGCCCACTAGATAGTGGCAAAACCATCTTTTTCTAAGCCCACCTGAGGGTGGCAAAATCTGCATTTTAAGCCTACTTGCGAGTAGCAAAAAAACAAACATGAAATGTTTTGTTCCAATTCAGGCGACCCGGTCTATACTTGTATGCTGTGCGCATCACATAGTAAATCTAGGCTAATAACCGGAATAAGAACGCATAATGTTTTCAAAACTAGATATCATGATTAGTAGAAGCCGATCTTTGATCGGGCGAGCGGGGGTGCTCACGAAGTGACCTTCCCCAATCGTACCCAAGTTCCCGAACCGAGGCAACTTTGGTGATGACGAACACGTGGCCTTAGGCAACGAGTCAGGGTTTCCTAAATTTCCCAAAATAAAATATTTAGGTGGCGACTCTGTATCTGGCAAAGCAGTCCATGTTTGGCACTTCTTTCAAAAAATCTGTTTTCTCAAAACGATTTGCCGGATTTGGACTCTTTGGTTCAAGATTAAGAACCGTGACACAAAATCGAGTCCGAGCTGTAGCGAGGTCCCCCGCGGGCTTGGCTACAGAAGGTCTTGAGGGGGATATTCAGTCTGTTGGCTAACCGTCTTCTGCCTCTTAACCCTTCTCCGGCGTGACCCACAGGTGTGACTGCTCACCGCCTCACTCTGTACCAGAATGGGCTGGCTTTGTTGTCCAGACTCATTTCTGGGGAACTTTTTCACTGGTGGCTCTCTGGATGAGCTCCTTTGTCGCAAATGCTCTACTTCAGTCTTCTTCTCCGTTGGATCACCCAGCACCCTTTTAAGTTGCGCTTTCAGCTCCTATATCTTCATCCCCATGGAGACTATGATTCGATCTCTGTAGTCCTTTTCCAAAAGAAAGTGATGAGAAGAACCTCCAGCAAAGGGAAATCGATGCTCTACAGATTCAGGGGTCCGGTTATTGTTTCCAGTTTGTTCTTCTAGAACTATCGGGAGTGCCAGGCCTTTGTCCTTTGTCTTCTCCGTCTGTGGAGTATGTGTCGAAGGTGGAATGTCCTCAATCCCCATCGTCGGAACTGAGTGCAGAGCTTAGAGATGAAATGGTCCACATTCACCGCACCAATTGTACCTACCGGATTCCGCACGAGATAAAAGTGGATCGGGGCTCCACACTCGGTTGGACTACCCAGGGACTGAGGTTCCTGCCACAAGAATTACCGTTAGAGCTGCCCGGGCGGGGTTGACCGGATAACCCCTCCGGTGTGGGAATTAGCGATCGGAGAAGAAATGTATAGAGAGTTGAGTTTGCATGTAAGTGTGGTTTTGCTCGAAATACTTCAGTTACCTTCAATGTGAACTTCATGTAGTATATATAGGGTTCCTTGCTTGCTTCTCAAGATGGTTTCATGGAGCTTAGGTGTTGCCAAGTGTCCTTCTAACATTGCTTAAGGTGGGGGACCACCTGGTAGTTGTCATTGAATGCATATACTCATTGTAATCATGCTGATAACAAACCACGTTCCTTTGGTTCAACAACTTCCGTGATTCTAGGTGTAGGGGACCAGCTGAGGTGGCAACTTGCACATGTTCATGCTCACAACTTCCACGTTTGTCTATGAGGTTCCCTCTGCTCGGTATCTTAGTACCCCAGCTCGGCCCTAGACCAGGCTTCTATTGGGATGGGCTGGTCCATTCGGACATCTTCGTGTGAGCTCGGCCCACTTTTAGTTCGGCCCATAGGTTCGGTCTTGCAGCTCGGCTCAGCCCAGCATCACGGCTGGACTAGCCTTTCCACTGTAGGTTGGGCCCAAGTGCTTGAGGACTTAGGTTGGCTGTTTGATCATGAAGTTGGGCTCAATTAGCTTGCCCGTATACTCATCTAACCCACTTAGATTTGGGCTTTAGTGGATTGGGCCGGCCCAAGGCTTGGATCCGACCAATTTCATATTCTGCCCCTTCATGTATATATGTATAATTCAGGTTTCAAATTGCTCGAGTTGTTTAATGTCTTTATCCAAACCCTCTCAAATTTAATTTGAACTTCTAAATTTTTGTCTAATCTTGTACGAATTTAAAAATATCTTATCCAAATTATAAAAAAAAAAATTCAAGCTAGACTCGGAATGTTCAGATTAAGCCCATCCAAATTGCACATCTAGTCAAAATTCCCAAATGAGGTTGTTGACACAAAAAAACACAAATGTACATGCTAAGTATTCGATAAAATTCCCAAATAATGGATAATAGACTATAGATGTAACAAACGTATGGTTGATGCACTTATTGAAGTGATGAAGAACTTTTGGTTCTTTCCTTTTAATCAAAAAGTGAAAAAAGTTATCAAATTATTATTTTTATCTTTTTGTATGACTTTTTATAAAAAAAAATTAATTCTCAAACACTCCTTTAAAATTGTGTAGAAATAAAAACTCCACATGGCACTAACGTGTCACATGAAAAAGACCAAAATTACTTTTACCAAAAAAAAACAAACCAAAAAAATATTACATTCCCTTTCTTCATCATCATATAATCTGGCTCATCACCATCTCAGCATTCATATCTAATGCCTCATCAGTAATACTACAAATTCATATTTAATTATTTAAAATTATTATCTAATAGTTTAGATTTATTCTATATATAGATTTCACATTATACAAATTCAATTTAAACTACACATTACCATTCTAGATAAATTCAGGGACCATAAGTCTGCATCCCCAGAATTATTCATGCCTCATGCAATTTTTTCTTGTTAGTTTTAAAAAATTAAATAACTCTTCTTCTCGTTAGTTTTAAAAAATTAAATAACTCTTCTTCAAATACGACTGTGCTGGTCGATGGCAAAGCTCAATATTTGAAGGAGTTTCTCTTAGTTCCTCTTCTTCCTCTTTCTTTGAATTTTTTTTTTCCAAATTTCTTGTGAGTTTTCTTACCTCCTCTTGTAGCTAATCTACCCTTCTTTGATTATCGTTTTTTCTGATCTTTCCAACCTCTAATTTTTATTTTATTTTTTTGATATAGTACTCAGTGTATGAAACTCCCGCAAAACCGAGATCTAGGGAAGGATTGATGTACACGGCCTTGCCCTAGCAAACAGAGAGGCTATTTCCGTGTCCGTAACCACCAAGTCTCCAAGTGGTAGCTTTACCACTACGTCAAGTCCGCCATTCAATCATAATTATATAAAATAAAAGATAAAAAAATTTAAAATCTAAGAAGACAAAAGAAAGGAACATTTAAATTTAGGGTTCATAAACTTATTCTGATGTATTTATTTTATTGTAATTATTTTTATAATATTGATGGTTTTAAATTGTTATTTGAATATTTGAAAAATTATATACTCGAATGAAGTGAAAGAATTCACAAATTATTTTGGTTTTATAATTTCTCTTTTTAATTATGATATTAAATTTTGATTTGTATGTTAGATGTTTAGTTATAAATTATAAAAAATAAAAAAATAATTGGCGTACCTTAGTTGTACCTGTACCCATATTCATATCCTACTTTTTAAAGACTTTACTGTATCGTCATATCTATATCATACTTGTATCTATATCCACACCCGTGCTTCTTAGGTTTTTAGGGACCATTTCACAAGCACTTCGAGTATCAAGAACCTGTAAATGCCAAAAACCTTGAAATTAGTGGTAATTATTGGATGTATGTGTTTATATGAATGTGTAGAAGACTTCTGTATTATATATCACATGATATTTTATCGCATATACAGTTTATGAAATCTTTTACTTTTTATGCTTTCTGATCACTTGATATAGAGATGTAAGTGTGAGAAATAAAATCCAAAGCATTCTGGAGATTATTGGTAATATAAACTAGTTTATCATCTGTCTTTGTAATGATGAAATCATGAAAACATGGGGCAATCTTGTGAAGTTTATGTTGGCTATTTTAATATCTTTTAGTTATTTATTTATTTATTTATTCTGTTCATGAATCTTTCTTTTATTTTGTTCATGAATAGAGATTCATTGTTTTGAGGTCCATTTGTCTTGTTCATGAATGGAGATTAATTTGAATTTATGAACTTGGTGGTGAGTTAATATTTGGATACACTCTCCCTTTTGTTTAGGTTTATGGTCATTATTATTTTTTGGTTTATTTTGTAAAGTCCTAGTGGCCTATAAATAGTTCCTCTCATCTACTCTTTTCTAGACCAACACACCAACTATTTTTTATACACGAGAGATTACTAGCAAAGAAGGGTGTGTTTCTTGGTGGAACTTTGGATACACCATCTTGTGCAGAGTTGGCTTGAACCATACGACAAGTGGTCGACGCTGTTGTATCCTGGAGAGGACAAGTCATAGTTTTGTGACTGCTGCATCGGTATTTGGGTTCTCCCTATCACAGTGGGCTCGATCTCCTTAAAGAAAACGAGATATCCATGCTTCAGCCTGATCTATTTGTATGTCTTTTTCTTTGCATTATTTATCAATAAAATATAATTTTTTCTGGTATTTTCACCAACAATTTTTAAGGAGATCAATCATGAAACAAGTACCAGAAAAAATCAATGATGGAATTGGAGATCTTAACAAGCCTTTCAAGTTCAAGGAAGTTCTTTTTAAGAGGTGAAAAGGAAAAGTTCTTTTTTACCTCAACTTTTTGAAAGTTGCATATGTTCTTACCGACAAGAACCCAAACAAAATCTCAACCGAGGAGATGAATGATGAAGGTTACGAGGCACATGAAGCAAAAGTGGCTTTCTATAATACAGATAAGTATAAATGTCAATTTTATCTCTTAAATTTTCTTGCTGATTAATTTTGTGATTATTACTATGACACCACTTACACTTTGTCTTCTATTAATTTTTGGCATGCTCGCTTGTGTCATATTAATAGTAAATATGTAGGAATCATGAGTAGTTTACAATTAATTTCTAAAGTGACAAAAAAAAAATTGAAAAATGTGAAGTTTGCAGTAAAACAAAAATTACCAAGAGGCCTCATAAAAGTGTTGAAAAAAAATACCGAATTCCTAGAATTATTTCATACTGATTTGTGTGAGTTTGAAAGAATTTTAACTCAGCGTGGTAACCGATATTTTATCACTTTTATTAATGATTTTTCAAAATACACAAACGTATATTTATTAAAAAAATAAAAGTGATGCTTTTGAGAAATTTAAAGAATTCCTTCTTGAAGTGGAAAATCAATTTGGTAAAAAGATTCAGAGAATTAGAAGTGATAGAGGCCGGGAGTATGAATCTCTTGGATTCAACTCTTTTACTCAGTCATTGGAAATTATTCACGAGACTACTCCACCATATTCACCTTCATCTACTGACGTAGTTGGAAAAAAAAAATAAAACGTTAATTGACTTGACGAATGCTATGCTTATTGATTGAGGTGCTTCCTCAAATCTTTCAGGCGATGCTATTTTAACAGCTTGCCATGTGATAAATAGAGTGTCACACAAAAAGACTAAAATTGTACCTTATGAGTTGTGGCGGGGGTATAAACCAAATCTAGGTTATTTGAGGGTTTGGGGTTGTTTAGCTTTTGTAAGGCTTGCAAATCCAAAACGAACTAAATTGGATGAACGAGCTACCACTTGTGCTTTTCTTGGATGTGCGTTGCAAAGTACAGCTTATAGATTTTTTGATATGAAAAATAATATTATTTTTGAATCAAGTGATACTATTTTTCATGAAAATAAATTTTTTTTTTCAAATCTAGAAATAGTGGGGTCAAATAATTTCTGAAAATATTTTATCCATGCCTAACTCTTCTACTCCATCTCAAGTTTTTCAACAACAAGAAAATTCTCAAATCCACCCAAGGAGAAGTAAACGAGCTAAAGTGGAAAAAGATTTTAGCCCTGACTATTATCTTTGTAATAACCCAAAAATTTAAGTTGTCCCTTAAATTTTATACTGGAATTATGGTTGTATGTGATAATATATTATTAAATAAATAATAATAAATACATAATCTAATTTGGCATTGGATTGTTAAATATGGGATCTATTAGGGATTATTATTTGGAGCCAAATTAATAAAAATATGGAATTATAATACTAGTTGGGCCAAACTAAAGTTAAAGATAGTAAATAAATAAATATAAAAGTAAGAGTAAATAAATAATAATATTGATAACAATAATAATAACAATAATAATAATAATAATAATAATAATAATAATGGGTGTGGTAGTAAAATAAATAATTAATTTTCTGTTGGTATACAATAGAGTGTAATTAAATTAGGAATTAATTTATTTTTATAGTTATAGTAGAAAACTGGGCCAAAATATAATTATCTTAAATATTTATTAAAGATGATATGATTTATGGTCGAATCTGTGGGAGGATACGCGGGCCACGTGTTGGCCAGCTAATGCTCTTACCTACTTATAAATAGGGAGGAGGTGATCTGTGAAAAAAAAAAAAAAAAAAAAGAGAGAGAGAGAAAGGAAGGAAAAGGAAATAAGAAAGGAGAAGGAAATAATGGAAGTCGAAAGGGTCTTTGGTAGTGGAAAGAAAGAGTAAGGCACTACTTTTAAGGTGAGTTATATTATACATTGAGTCACCATAATATATTTTACGTATATTTTAACTAACCATATTTACTTTGTACAAGTTACGTTTTATAAATTATTATAAATTATATTATTATTTCAATTACGTGGATTAATTTCTGAACTCTATTTGTTAAAATGAAATCCATAGATATGTTTGTTTATATTTTAAAGAATATTTGACTATAACCTTATAAACAATTATGTTTTGTAAGTACCACCACGGAAGTCTCACGCCTTGGGGGACCTAAATGACCATCGACTTCTGTTTGGTCACTTTGTGGCCATCTGTTGTCATGAATCTATTGACCCCTATTCTGTGCGGAGCAAAGTGTTGTGCGGAGATAAGTGCTACACCATTGTGGGAGCCACCTCTATAATCCGTACGAGCCACCTATTGAATCTGTATCTCTGTTCTAACTGTCACTTCTGTGACCTCTGTTCTGTTCTGTTCTGTTCGGTACCGTGGTTATAGTTATTTATTTACATAATCTCAATTTTGCTACTTAAATAATTATTTGTTCAGACTAAGTTATCTTAAATATTTTACTTACATAATTATTCATGATTATTTTGCGTTCCTTATATTCTTGGCATAATATTTCTCACTCTGCCTTTTAAAAGTGGGCTCAAATTTTAAAAATAATAATTTTGAAACTATTCACGGATAAAAGAAATGGAAGTTCATCTCAAATTCCTTCAACTTCTGCATATAATTCTGTCGTTTCACTTCCAATCGCTTGTTTAACTGTGTTCTCATTTTATTTTTTTATTTTTCATTCGAAAATAAAACTAATGAAAAGTTTTTAAAGTCACCGATTGTTTCTCATTTTGGCTCAAAATAATTTTTGACAACTTGACAGTGAGTTATTTTTGGAAAAGTTTTTTTTTTTAGATAATATTTTCTATCAGAATAATCATCTAATATATATTTATCAGAGTGCGCAGCAGATAGTTTACACATATGACAAATTTTGAAGACGAAATTTTTAAAAGGAAGGAAGATTGTAACAACCCGAAAATTTAAGTTGTCCCTTAAATTTTATACTAGTATTATGGTTGTATGTGATAATATATTATTAAATAAATAATAATAAATACATAATCTAATTTGGCATTAGATTATCAAATATGGGATTAATTAGGGATTATTATTTGTGGCCAAATTAATAAAAATATGGAATTATAATACTAGTTTGGCCAAATTAAAGTTAAATATAGTAAATAAATAAATATAAAAGTAAGAGTAAATAAATAATAATATTGATAACAATAACAATAATAATAATAATAATAATAATAATAATAATAATAATAATAATAATGAGTATAGTAGTAAAATAAATAATTAATTTTCTGTTGGTATACAATAGAGTGCAATTAAATTATGAATTAATTTATTTTTATAGTTATATTAGAAAATTGGGCCAAAATATAATTATCTTAAATATTTATTAAAGATGAGTATCAATCCATATGATTTATGGTCAAATCTGTGGGAGGATACGTGGGCCACGTGTTGGCCAGCTAATGCTCTTACCTCCTTATAAATAGGGAGGAGGTGATGTGTGGAAAGAGAGAGAAAAGAGAGAGAGGGAGAGAGAGAGAGAGAAGGAAAAGGAAATAAGAAAGAAGAAGGAAATAATGGAAGTCAAAAGGGTCTTTGACAGTGGAAAGAAAGAGTAAGGCATTACTTTTAAGGTGAGTTATATTATACCTTGAGTCACCATAATACATTTTACATATGTTTTGACTTACCATATTTATTTTATACAAGTTATGTTTTATAAATTATTATAAATTATATTAATATTTCAATTACGTGGATTAATTTCTGAACTCTATTTGTTAAAATGAAACCCATGGGTATGTTTGTTTATATTTTAAAAAATATTTGACAATGACCTTATAAACAATTATGTTTTGTAAGTACCACCACAGGAGTCCCACGCCTTGGGGACTTAAATAACCATTGGGCTTTGTTTGGTCACCTTGTGGCCTTCTGTCTATCATGGATCCATTGACCCTCTGATTTCTGGTGTGGAGCAAAGTGCTGTACGGAGCTAAGTGCTACACTGTTGTGGGAGCCACCTCTAGAGTTCGTACGAGCCACCTCTTGAATCCATACATCTGTTCTGTTCCGTTCTGTACCGTGGTTATGCTTATTTTGCATATGTTAAATGATTTCCGTATTATATATTCTGTAATTTTTAATATCAAGCTCTATTTAGCCAATAATTATCCATGGTGAATTTTATACCCTTATACTCTTAGCATAATATTTCTCACTCTGTCATGTGCTTATAGTTGTTTACCACTTTCAGGTGACATGTCAGGGCTAGCGCGTGGGGTAGGCACAAAGCACTTTGTAGACATAAATTCAGCTCTGACAATTTAATTAAATAGAAACTCCGATGATTATTTTGGTACCCTCACTTAAAAGGAATAAAGATTGTAACAACCTGAAAATTTAAGTTGTCCTCTAAATTTTATACTGGAATTATAGTTGTATGTGATAATATATTATTAAATAAATAATAATAAATACAGAATCTAATTTGGTATTGGATTATCAAATATGAGATTAATTAGGGATTATTATTTGGGGCCAAATTAATATAAATATGGAATTATAATACTAGTTTGGCCAAATTAAAGTTAAAGATAGTAAATAAATAAATATAAAAGTAAGAGTAAGTAAATAATAATAATAATAATAATGGGTGTGGTAGTAAAATATGTAACGCCGTCAAAATAAACCCATAAATCATACATTCAAGACATCCATAAACTTAAGAGAATAAAGCATAATTCTATTTATCAGAATATTCATTACAGAAGTATTACATGTTGACATCAAAAGTAAATGCCCTACGAGCTTATAACTTTCCAAGTCAACACTTGGTTACAAAAAGGGAGTACTAACTCAAAACACAAAATAAGTCCTTGGCTTGATTTACATGTAATACACAAAATAGTCACAAAAAGATAAGCCTTCAATTTTTGCAACCTCCCAAGCTAAGCCCTTAGAGGCAACATATCACCTGCACTTGAAAATAATGTCCCATATAGGATGAGCCAACGCCCAGTAAAGATATGCTAAACATAATATGAGCAATAACTAAAACATTAGCATTTGATAAATGTTTAACTCATACAACCCAACGTACAACACAATCCAATTCCATGACTGATATGTCCATATTTCATTCCACTTTCCTTTACTTATCAAATTTTCAATTCAGGACATGGCTCAAAACCTGGCAACAATTTAATGAGATTACGACTCATATTAAAGCACTTCCTTTTTAAATGAGATAACAACTCATATCAAAACACTTCCATACTTCACAATAGACACACATATTTGCTGTATCAATGGAGTTCATCCCCTATCTCCTCCCAAATAATATCCAGTTTAGGAGTCCATCCCTTATCTCCTCCCAAACCATGGAGTACATCCCCTATCTCCTCCCACACAATATGCACATACAATGTATTAAACACTTGTCATATGCAATAATCAATCAATACACATATTTGATGTATTATTCCAACTGTCATATTCAATGAGATAACACGTTCGATTAGTTTCAGTTTTCCCTAATCAACATACAGTGTCTACAACAATCACGACTATCCTCCACCAATAGCCCAAAGCAGTTATTTCTAAACAGATAACAAATGCATCAAACAGATAAAATCTCAACATTTTCATAGGTGAGCGATAAATTAATCCAATTATACCATTCCATCCCATAATTCCTCAATTTCATGGATTTCAACTCAATTTCATATTTTCATAACTTTCCAAATTAATTACAAATTAATTCGTAACAACAAATTAGGGCTTTCCTCCCCCTTTTCTCAACATTGGCCCAAAGGATCAAATACTTTCATTAAATATCAATAACCTCATTTTAAGACCCAAAATATACATGTATGAGTCAAAAGAACAAAACCCCTCTTTATATAATTTGAAACCCTAACCCCCAAAATTACCCAACTTCAACATTACATCAAAATGACTACAAGTTTATGTCAAAGACTATAAATATGAGTAGTTATCCCTATTTCAAAAGGAGAGACCAAATGGAGAAGTTGAAGAAAACTCGAAGTGTTCCAAACCAAGAGATTTTCGGATCAAAGTGAAGCCCACACCAAGCACAACCTTTTTTACAAAGGGACTAGGCTAGAAACACACTAGAACTAGATCAAACCTTAGAGAGAAGTTGGGATCTAGAGTAATAAGCTCTCAAGTTTGTGTTTTGAAAAGTTAGAGAGAGAGAGAGGAAGCTGAAAAAGTGATCAAAAAGCTGCTGTTCGGACTGATATACAAACAGGTACGCTCGAGCGTGGAATGCCCCACTCGAGCGTCAGACACATACTTACGCTCGAGCATCAAAAGCGCCGCTCGAGCGCTGGATGCAGACTTCCAGAAGTTTTGCAGTCGATGGTCCCCGCTCGAGTGTGAAAGTGGACGCTCGAGCGTCCGATGACCTGCACAATAAAATACTGGGAGATGAAAAATCACGCTCGAGCGTCAAGACGCCCGCTCGAGCGTAGAAGCAAAAACAAAGGGCCCGCTCGAGCGTCAAAAGCCCTGCTCGAGCGTGAAGGCCAAAATCTGGGCATTAACTTTTGGTTCCTAAACACAACTGACCTGTTTCAAACCTGCCCAACTCAACCCAAGACTCAAACACAAGAGTAAGGGATAGAAACGAGAATAAGACAACAACACATCCACGGAACCGAGTCCGGAATATAATAAACAAAGAAGGGAAAACCGGGATCGCTATAACCTTCCCCCTTAAAGAATTTCATCCCCGAAATTAGTTACAAGTTTCAAAAACGTGATTTCTCAATTCTCAACATTATTACAATTCAACAATCCACATCCTAACCTATTACCGGTCATTTCATCTCTTTTCAATAGGCCAAATGCAATATATAACTCAATATGCATTATTAACATGCTTTCCCTTGAAATTTACCAATTTCAACACATATTCTACACTTCAATTACATATTCAATGCCAACAATATATTTGCATTTCTGAAACAGAATTAACATATTCAATATTAAAATAAACTTCTATTTTCAATGCAAAGTCCATAATTCTCCCAATAACCCAAACATATACAATGTTTTACAACTTAAGACATATTTAATGCTCTTAAAGTTTATCAATGTGACGCCCCGATTCTACACTATTGGTTGCAGTCAAGGGAGAGTCACTAATGAGTCCTATGGTCAATAACCAAGTAAGATCCCAGATCGCCGGAGGAGTCAAATAGCCTCCCTTCTAAGTCTAGCTTTCTTAGGCAGCGCACTACCCTTTTGACAGATCTTAAATGGTATTGACACAAGGTCTCATAAGCAACAACAAGGTTCACACATATAATATAAATATATAACAACCACAATATACTTAATTCAGAAGATAGTTTCATTACATTACATTCCCAAAAGAAAACTTAAATCTTCATATGAGTCTTACAAAATATCCAAAAAGAAACTTCTAATTTTTTCTAGGATAGCCAAAAGTCTTCGAAGGTACATTAAAAAGAAACTTCTAATTTAGCCACTTCCTTCTTCATTCCATTCTACCAATACTGCCTCTTCAAATCTTGGTACATTTTAGTCCCTCCTGGATGTGCAGCAAATGCAGAATGGTGACATTCCTTCAGTACCTTTTCTCTAAGTAACTCGTCACTTGGTACAAACAATCTACCCTGGTATCTTAAACTTCCATTGGGGTGAATTACCCAATCGGGCATGGGTTCTCCTAATTCCAGACGTCCCTTGATGTAGGCTACCTCTTGATCGTGCTTCTGGGCCTCCATGACCTCATTCATCAACTTAGGCATCACCTTCTGCACACTAAGATATGCTTGTATCTTGAGATTCTACTTGGATCCTGAACTCATTGAGTGTCTTAACCATATCACATTCCTTGACGGAGATCTTAGCCATCATCCCTCTGCTCTTGCGACTTAGAGCATCTGCTACTACATTGGCTTTACCAAGGTGATATGAGAGAGTGAACTGGAAATCCTCAAGATACTCCATCCATCGTCTCTGTCTCAAGTTAAGGTCCTTCTGCGTGAATAAATACTTCAGGCTCTTGTGATCTGTGAAAATCTCAAATTGTTCCATATACAGGTAATGTCGCCATTACTTTAGGGCAAAAACTACGACTGCTAACTCCAAGTCATGTGTGGGGTAGTTGCGCTCATGAGGTTTCAACTGCCTGGATCCATATGCCACTACCTTTCCATTTTGCATGAGCACGCAACCTAACCCTTCTTTAGACGCATCAGAATACACAGTGTACCCTTCTTCTCTTTCTGGGATGGTCAAAATTGGCGCACTGGTTAACCTCTTCTTTAGCTCTTGGAAAGATTTTTCGCAAGCTTCGTCCCACTTATACTTTACTCCCTTTTTGCGTCAAACGAGTCATTGGTTTAGCTAGTTTGGAGAAATCTTGAATGAACCTCCAGTAATAACCGGCCAATCCTAAGAAGCTGCGGATTTCTGACACGGTTTTTGGTTGTCTCCAATCTAACACTGCCTCTACCTTGGTTGGATCCACCGCAATCCCATTCTCTGATACCACATGCCCTAAGAATTTTACTTCATTCAACCAAAACTCATATTTACCCTCCTTGGCATATAACCGATTATTCCTAAGAACTTGGAGGACAGTCCTTAAATGTTGCTCATGCTCTTCTTCAGACCTTGAATATACTAAGATGTCATCGATGAATACTACTACAAACTAGTCAAGGTATGGTCTAAAAATCTTTTTCATTAGGCTCATGAACACTGCCGGTGCGTTGGTTAGTCCGAAGGGCATTACTACAAACTCATAGTGGCCATATCTAGTACGAAAGGTAGTTCTTGGTATATCCTCCTCCTTGACTCGCAGTTGATGGTAACCTGACCTGAGATCGGTCTTTGAATAGCACCTTGAGCCTCTAAGTTGGTCAAAAAGGTCGTCAATCCTAGGGAGGGGGTATCGGTTCTTAATCGTGACTCGATTGAGTTGACGATAATCGATGCATAGTCTCAATGACCCATCCTTCTTTTTAGCAAATAACACGGGTGCTCCCCATGGCGAAGTACTTGGCCTAATAAATCCTCTCTCGAGCAATTCCTGTAGCTGTGTCTTCAATTCTCGTAGTTTTGCTGGTGCCATGCGATATGGGGCCATGGATATTGGGGTAGTTCCAGGTTGTAGCTCGATACTAAAGCCTATCTCCTGGGTTGGTGGCAATCCTGGTAATTCGATAGGAAATACATCTACATAATCGCATACTATGCGCGGAAGTTCTATTTCTCCTTGGCCCTCCTCATTTAGAATTAGACTTGCTATCCTACCCGTAAGTTGATCGCGCCACTGCGTCTGATGGTTCGTTGAAGCCATGGGGTCTTGTCTATCCCCCTTAAACTGGAAACGTGCTCCGTTGGATGGGTAAGTCGTCTCCTTCTTTTGGTAACTAAGTAACAAATCTATTTTTAAGATGAGGTCGGAGTAGGGTATCTTCATGAAGTTGAGTTTCCTTTCCACAAGCTCCAAATCCTATTGGATTCTACCTCCTTCCATTCTGAAGTCAATGTTGTGCCGATTATTTCCACGAAGATGGTAAGACTCCTCCAATATTTGATTCTCGATAGGGTTCGGGATTTTAGCCATGGTTACTAGTCCATTCTTAAGGTTTCAATTGGTACCGCATTTCTATTGTTGCTTGCCAACTCATGTTATTACTTGTCTCGAAGTATGGTCCACTATTTGTTTTTCTTTGAATGGGGTGCGACGTAAGTCAAATTCTAACTACAGAGGCAATTCTTTATGGGTAAGCAACTATTCTTAAGTTAGAGTTTAATTATCCTAGGGTGTTCACACAGCACAACATCATGTATACATAATAACAATTACAAGATTCTTAAAATTGGATTGAAGTGGAGACGAAGAATACGAAGTAGATATGGTGATAACATCAGGATTAACTGAAATATGGATGAATGGTATGATGTTATGGTTTCGAACTTCAATGTGATCAATGTTATAGATGTAGTGACTACACTGGATATTTAACTTGAAACTACGTTGGCCATCCGCGTTTCAAACTGAATATCCAAGATTCATCACCGAGTAAAGAAAATGAAATTATTTACAAGAAGTCTTGGGCTAAATAAAATAATCAAGGGTCAAAGGAGGTCAAATTTACAAATAGTGGTATATAAAATAGGACCAGATGGATAAGACTTAATCTTGGAAAAGGATGACATTGAATAAAGGTTACGAATACAAGATGAGGATACGGCAAATCGATAGAAGACGCGTAGAACTAATAGTACCCCCTACTGCGCGATGTGAGGCCGCACTCAAAGTTAAAACCATTTCACGTTCCTGAAGTAGGTCCTCATGAGTTGATGTTGGTGTGCCCGAAATTCGAAGAAATTCCCTAAGATACGTCAAGAAAGATTCTAACATAGTCGGGGCAAGGTAGTCACTAACCGCAGGTCGAAACGCGTGGGTAAGGGTTAAACCTAGGCTCTAATACCATATTGTGACGCCCCGATTCTACACTATTGGTTGCAGTCAAGGGAGAGTCACTAATGAGTCCTATGGTCAATAACCAAGTAAGATCCCAAATCACCGGAGGAGTCAAATAGCCTCCCTTCTAAGTCCAGCTTTCTTAGGCAGCGCACTACCCTTTTGACAGATCTTAAATGGTATTGACACAAGGTCTCATAAGCAACAACAAGGTTCACACATATAATATAAATATATAACAACCACAATATACTTAATTCAGAAGATAGTTTCATTACATTACATTCCCAAAAGAAAACTTAAATCTTCATATGAGTCTTACAAAATATCCAAAAAGAAACTTCTAATTTTTTCTAGGATAGCCAAAAGTCTTCGAAGGTTTCGGGCTCGACGTCTCCAGCTAAGAATTCCTCTTCGTCACCTGGCATGATACGCCGTGAGCTTTGAATGCTCAGTAAACACACGCACACACCCATCCCTTTTTCCCAGTCCAATACACAATCACAATTATAACATCAAGTAGTAAAGCATGATATTCCAATAATTAAATCAATAAATAAATAAATAGTTAAGTTAGATGTCAGTAACTAGAAATCCCCCAAAGAGATTCCGTCCTCCCAACCACAAGAATTGGATGCGGATTATTCGGTATGCCCCCTCTTTTGCTGCTTTGTTGTAGAACTAACCTCGGATGCCTACCAACGGTTATATACCGTGTAGCGCCAACCGCAGGGCCTCAAAAGAGACGGTAAAAAATAGGGCCTTGCCCGAATCCCTCCTTACACCAAACCACCTAGGGTCCGAATACAACCGCTCCGTTCAAGGGTTTCGAAAACCACTTGCGCAAGACTTTAACTTTTAAATAGGGAACGCATCCCAACATACCATATACCACATATTCTCATCTTTTCATTACTCAACTGTTCGAAAAACCCAATACCCACCCAATTAGGTTTCCCGTTGGATTAAGTGTTTTAAAACAAGGTTAGTTCAACATATAAAACATTAATATCCATATAAGCATGCATTCTTAAGATGAGAAAGGTAAATAACATAACCACAACACATATATTATTAGGTCAAGACATGATTATAAGCTACAACAATCTCATGAACTCAAAGGTACAAAAACATCCATACCTAACAAAATTTCCAGATTTAGCATCGCATAAAGATTAAAATGAAAGAGCTATTTTAGATCCTTTATCGGGCTTGGCCTTCCTATGATTTGTAGAGGATTCAATCTAGTTTCTAGAACATTTTTCGGAATTGGGGTTGCTCTTCCAGATTCTAAGTTATTTAGAAAATATTTCAGCGTTGTCCAGGGTCTGTCCAGAATCTGCCCAGATCTGCCGACTGTTACGAAAACTTGATTTTCTTGCAAACCGCTCAATGTTTTTCGATGAAACCAATTTTCGTTGAAAGCTAACTTCTAAAGGAAGGTTTTGACATAAAATGGAGGTTCAGAATATTTTTGTACATTTTTCTGGAATATTTGAAAGTTGGCTGCAAAAACAGGTTCTAAGGTAGAATGCCCAAATTAAGAAGATTTATGAAAAAGGGGGTTCCACTAGGGGAAAGTTTCATTCCTTTTGTGAAGAAAATATGCTAACTATTACATGTTTAACTTAGAAAATCTGTTTGAAAGAGTGCCTTTGAAAAGTTGAGAGATTGGTACAAAAGAAGATGGTTTTGTGCCAAAATGGGTAAAACACAAGAGAGATGGAAACAATACTCAAATCTTGATATTTTTAACATAAGAACATGATAATGACAGATCTGAAACATCACTTAAAATCTTTAAAAAGAACATGCATTAGAAAAGAGAATGAAGAGAAGGTTGTGTTGGTGGCTTACCTTCTAGCTTTGCACAAGAAACTCTCTTCTTCTTCCCTCTCCTCCTCTAGACTTCTCTTCCTTGCTCTCCTCCCTCTCTCTAACCAAAATGTGTGTGTGAGTGAGTGTGTTGTGTGTATGTTTTGCAAGCTAGGGAGGGTGTGGTATATATAGGCAATTTGGGGTAAAAGGACATAAAAGCCCTTTAGTCGGAATTGGATGGAAAGCTAGGATTTTGGTTGGTGTCAAAAGGGATAG
This sequence comes from Camellia granthamiana, assembly GCA_036172215.1. Lineage (NCBI taxonomy): Eukaryota > Viridiplantae > Streptophyta > Magnoliopsida > Ericales > Theaceae > Camellia > Camellia granthamiana. Next base: position 50,428,541 of record CM069914.1, read on the forward strand.
GAGTAACTAAGGTGCTAAATCATAGGTTTTGGCATCAATTAGTTGATCTTTAGTTGAAAGGTAACTAGTTTTGAGATTTGCAGCCTAGGTCTAGGTCACTAGGTTGTGTTTTTTCCTAGAACATCATAATGGTGGTTCTTGAAAATTGGCTCCTCTCTTGGGGAAGTGTGAGGGGGTTATTATTTAAATCATTTTAGGTTCTAGGCACACTCCTCTAGGTGTATATGTATATATATATAACAAGATTGATGGCACTTCAAGGTACAAGGTATAAATACTAGTTTGGGCAAGTTTTGAATTTAAAAGAAAAAGTGAGGGTTTGGAGTAAATACATGTAACTTATGTAGAATTAAATTAGGTTAGGGATCCTAATCCGATTAGGGAAATTCCTATTTCGATAAAATAAAAACAAAAAAAATAAAAAATAAGGTAATGCTAACCAATAAGATTTGAATTAATTCAGGTAAACGAGGGTCTAAAAAAAATAAATAAATAAATATAATTCAACATTAGGGTCTTAAAAGTAAATACATATTTCAGGGGCCTTACACATACATCTTAATATAGTTTACAACTTGGATACAAATAAAATAAAGTACAAAATACATCTTGATCAAAAGGCTTCTCAAGCCGACATATACAAAAGAAATAACTACAAGCCAAGAAGCATAATCTTCAAGATGCTACGAAACATGAATCCAAAAACATCTTGCAAACAATCATCTAGGCGTCACCGCCTTCCTGCTCGTCACCTACATATATATATAGAGGGGGTGAGCTTGGATACTCAGTGAATGATACCAGTAATAAAGGTTTTTTGCATGAATGATATTCAAGATCTCTTTTCTAAGCAATGCATAGCATAACTTATACAAAATCAAGGGATGAACCAAGTCCATCTATCAAGTCTTTCAAATCTTCAAGGGATGCTTACTAGCATCAATATAATACAAGGGATGACATTCCAGACAAACAAACCCACGCGAAAAACTGTCAGTGGCAAAACAAGGGTGCAGTTACATTATAGTCCCCTGGCACTAAGGACTTTCAAAACAAGGGTGCAGTTGCATTATAGTCCCCTGGCACTAAGGACTTTCCCAGAATGTCATCAAAATAAACATAATACTTGATACAAAACTAGGGACAATCATTCATGCTTGGTCAAATACTTTTCCAAAACAAAGCAAAGCAAAGCAAAGCTTTTATCAAAACATTATAACATAGCTTTATTAAAAATACCACTCACATAGTGCTTCGGGTGTAGGAATTACAAGCAAGGATCCAAGGCCTACAAGCACATAATAAATCCCATTGAATGCGTTTCAGTAAGACAAGGTGAGATGCTCAAAGATGAATATGGAATGCATCCTTAAAACAAGCTTTCATGACAGGAAATGATCTCGGCATTTCTTTCAAAATCAAGTCAAAACAAAGCAAAACATACTGGGAGTTACAATACTGCCTTTTCATCTCGGGAAAACATGCTGGGTACTAACCAGATCTAGGCCGAGGTCCCACACCTCTTGGCCGAGGTGTGTTCCCGACGACCACATTCAAGGAAATGAAGTCTGGGAAAATCTGGGTTTCCCTCTTGAAGAACATGAAGAGCATGAAACCTAAATTCATAACTTCTTTATTCGAAATCTGAGTTTTCATGAGATGAGTTTGAACATGGACCTGGGTACCCATACCTGAAGATTTCATCGAAACAACTTAAAAAGATGGAACTTGTTACAAACTTTCGGATCAAAACATGGTTTTATCTCAAGAACACAAGGGCATCATTTTCTCTTTCTAAAGCAAGCTTTAAATCAATGCATGGCCGATGAATCATGCTAGATCATGCAATGCAATCGGATCAACATAAAGAATAACAAGAGTAAATCAAGAATCTAACCTCAAAACGCGGATTAAACGGCTCAAACTCTAAAGATCAAGCTTGGGATCTAGCTATCTCTCTCCAACTTCCTCTCTTCTTCCTAGAGCTTCTCTCTCTACCATGCAAGGGATATGACACAAAATGATATATTTCAAACTCTGCTAGCTGACTTAACCCTCTGCGAGGACACGTGGCAAAGACTGGTTGGCTCTCCTCAAAAGGTGACAAAATGACAAGACGAGCATGACAAAGTGTAAGCAACAAATAAGGTGACATGGGCACTCCGGCGGGTAAAGATCTCGGCTAGGACAAAGCTTCGGCAAGTAAGGTCTCAATGATCTTGGCTAGGGAGGACAACACTTGGCCTAGCTGTGCCACACCTTGGCCTAGATGTGCCACACCTCGGTCTATGTCGTACCAGCCTAGGGACAAGATCACCTTGGTATAATATCTCGGCCTAGATAATACACATCTCGGTCTTGGTGATGAACACCTCGGCCTAGATAATGACATCTCGGCCAACATGACAGGGTGAGGGTGGAGGTCAACCAAAGTGGTTTCCAAGATGGTCCTAGGTGTAAGAAGTTCAAAGGTGTAACCTAGGCTTAAGATGACCTCGGCTAAACTCACACCAAGCAAGGAACAAGGCATGCAAGCAACACTTATGCGAAACAAATCAAGGTTTGCAAATGCAACTTAACAAGACAAGATCATGTAAATACATGCAAGCATGACTAGAGTAAAGTGAGGGTTGTTACATGGCTTCACCAACAAAAATCAGAGTTATATCATGGTAAAATAACCCCAAAAACACATTGAAATGATAGCTCGCAAGCTTAGGCATAAAGACATACACAATGACTCATGTTTAGGGCATAAAGGACCAACCCTTCAAAGCATTGAAAGAGTGACAAATGCAAGTGTCTGACCACACTACATGTACTGAAATCAAATTTCAAATGATGCCAAATCATGAAAATAGTCCAAGTAATGCATGCTAGTGACTTGGAAACTCAAAGCTAACAAGCTAGAATGCACTATGGCTATACAAAGCAAGGCATGCATGACCAAAACAACACAAATTAGAGCTTAAGCATGGTAAAACATGAACAAAAGCTTCTTAGAGTCAAGCCAAAATCATGCCAGAATGATAGTCAAAAGCATGATACACATTAGGCTAGTGAATGGAAATGCACTACAAGTGCAAGGAGCATGCAAGGGGCTATCAAACCAACCCAAAACAGAGTTATGGCATGCTAAAAAAACACCAAAAACAAGCTAAGATGGACTCAAAACATGCTAGAAAGACATGCTACTTCATGAGGCATACAAGACTAGTTTGCAAAATTTACACTACAAGTGTATAAACCATGTAAGGGGTGACAAAACCAAGTCAAAACAGTGGTATGCCATGCCAAAATAACCCCAAATACAAGTCGAGAATAAGCCAACACAAGCTTAACAAACATGCTCAAACATGAGGCATACAAAGCAAGCAACCAAGAAACAAGGAGAGGGGATGACCCCCTCCTATTTGGGACCTCAAAACACAAGTTTTACCACTGAAAATCCACTAGATTTCAGTGGTTAAAAGGCCAAGAGAAAGTGATCTCAAGGGCCTAAAGTGATGGTGCAAAACAAAGCCAAACAAGGCCTAAGAGGGGGTAGACTACCCCAAAACCAACAAGGCCTTAAACAAACATCACAAGCATGTAAAATTAGAGCTTTTTGTGGTTTAAAGTCAAGCCCAAATAAGCATGCAAATAAGTCCAACAGCTTAATCAAAATAAAGCTTTAAAGGGCTAGTTGACTCACCCTTGAAGAACAACTTCAAAGCTGCAACTCTAGCAGCTTTTTTGAGCTCAAACCAGTCCAAAAACTCCAAAACCAACCTGAAGTTACCTCAGCAACAAAAGGGTGGTGTTTCACTATGTGTTTGTGTGCAAAAGTGTGAAGAATAGTCACTTTAAGGCACAAAACAAGAGAGAAATAGAGGATTATAGATATAGATGATATGTATAGCTCAAGCACAAAATTTTGAACCTAAGGCATGAGGGAGGAGGTTCCCTTACATAGAAAAAAAAGGTTCAAGCTTATTGGACAAGCTTAAGGCTCTAAGCAACATGTATGGAGGATACTTTCTGTGCCCAATAGCTGGCACAACTGGCAAGAAAAGATCTTCAGGAAGCTGAAGGAAAGCTGCCGACTAGTTGAAGTGGTCGGCCAGCTACTTGCACTGGTCGGCAAGAAGAGCAAGTGGTCGGCAGGTGGCTGCCAAGGCCAAAAAGTGGCTGGAAAGTGTCCGAATTGAAGCCCCAGAAGTTATCTTTCCAATGGCACCAGCCTTGCATCAAAATTCCAACTGTGCAAAAAGTTATAACTGTTTTGGTGAAGCCGCGCAGTTTCGATCCAACCGGATTGATACCCTACTTCAACCAACCATATCTCCCCCATCCGGACTTGGCTTTAGGAGATTCTTGAGTGCAAAATGAATCCCCCGAAGTAAGATTTCCAACGGTGGTGGCCTCATAGATGAAATCCAAGTATTCAAAAGGATAGACCTGATTTAGCAAGGACTGCTCAATTAAAAAACCAGCTAGCCGACCAGAAAACTAGT